>JAZBGW010001520.1:0-15107 GCA_037464815.1 Mylabris variabilis
TTTTAGAAAAGGAAGTACATGCTTATCATTTGAAAAACGTTGTCAATTTATTCCCAAATTTTTTCTCTGTAATTCAGAATGCCATCGAAATTTTTCCAAAAAAAAAACTTCATTTTATGCGCCTTGAAATTCTTCTCTCAATCATACGTTTCTTTATGCCTTTATATTTAAAAACCTTCCTTATGTCTACCTCTTTCGATTCTTACTTTAATACTTTAATCATTTTTTTTGAAGCGAATCGTTATCGTTACTCCTGAAAACATACCCTAGCCTATCCGACGTAGGCGAATATGTTTTTCAGTTTAAAATTCAATTATCCAACTTCTCAAAATACTACACTAATTAATTAATTAGTGATAACTTCAGACTTCGTATACACATAGAAAAAAAATTGTTGAACTCCTTATAATAGACAGTGCCAGACAGGAAAAATAAAAGTATCTACATGTTGACTCTATTTTAAAATAAACAATAATTATTTATCACAAAGATCGTGACTTTAATCATGATAATACTAGATGTGAAATTTATTAGCAGATAAAAGTCTGATAACATGTCGTATAACATGATTGATTACGATCTGTCAAGATTTACTTTATTGCACTGAGGACTATAATTGGGTTCATTTCACTATAAATTTCAAAATATAAAAAGTCCACTTTCTGCTGTTTCTATGTTGTTTTTCTGTTGGTCTTTAGTAGAATAAATCTCATTATAGGTCTTAGTACCATAAAGTAAATATTATGGTCCTCAGTCCTATAAAGTTAATTTTTATATTCTTCAAATTTACCAGTATGATGTTACTTTAGCACACGCTAGCACATATATATATATAAAATGTGTACATATACACATATACCCGAAAATGTAATAAAAAATAGGGGGTGAAATTTAAAAAAATTGATGATGTCATTTCTTCGTAATGGTAACCGGCAGAGCCGTTTTGGCTCAGTCACAATTAATTAATTAAAAAATAAAAAGTTACGTGTTTCGGCGTTTTTAAAAATTTTCATAAATAAAAATGTTATCACGATTATGCGTTACTTTATACTCACCCTGTATGATATTAAACTTGGTGTTATTAGGAAGAAAATTAATAAAATCGCTTTTTTTGCATGGCTCTTCATACCTATGTATATCAAGGCGCTTACAATTAGAACGTGCACCGTTAAATCCGCCTTCATCAACTCCGTTATTTGGTTTACTTTATTAATTCATGTCGAGTATAATTGTCAAGATGAATTTTCGCGTAATTTCGTATCACAAGGATAAAATTATCAATTAACGAATAAATTGAGTGTTTTTTTGCGGAAAAAGCAACGAATAAAGAGCTTTTAAAAATTATACGCCATCCGAGCAAATTCGTTAAGCAGATAGAAAATGTTTTTAATGGGGTAGAAAACTCTAGTAACAATTCTGAATTTTAGGGGTCAATAATGTTGGATCGAATCTTTTAATGTGTAATTATTTAAAAAACAACACATGTAGTATGCAGGTCAAGGTTTTAAATTTGAATTTTCAACTAATTCATGAAAAGAGTATGATGCTTTTTTATCTTTAGAAAAACATGTTCATACATTGTTATTGTGAGTTCAATAAAACATTGGTGTACGTGTACGTGTAAAGTGTCAGGAAATTTATTTGTTGTACGAGCTTCAATCACGTCTCATTACAATTTTTGCAGTTCTTTTATTTTTCATTTCCTTTGTTGATGGCTATTTAAAATGATTTCAATTTACTCTTATCCCAATGCTGTATATACCTTTATTTCTATTTCTTTTATCAGGGGTGATGATTCAATATAATTTTATTACAAAAAAAGGGGCGCTTTTACTGAGATACAACACACAGCCTACGGTTGCGCACAAATTTCTACGTTTTCCACAATAAAATCCAAGCATGTCGGTCGGTCTATAGCCTAGCTAACATAACGATTGTGTGTTTCTGTGTTTAGTTTACCGTCATCAACAAGGGACGGATGTTGGTTTACAAAATATACGATTGTGTATCTTTTCAAATAAGAAAAATAATTATAAATTTAATTATTATCATATTGATAATTGTCACGTTTAATTATTTCGATTTTTTCTGAATAAAAATAATAGAACATTGACCGTATAACACGTGTTGTGTTTATTATTGTGCAGTATCATCTACTATACTATATCATAATTGTGTTACTATAAATGGAAACAAATATGAGGGGGTGAGATATTTTAAAGTTGGAAGCACAGGTGATTTCTGCATTTAGGTATGTTAGATTCTCTTTAAATGCATTTAATAAAATTCATAAAGGATCTGTATATACGTATTTTTTTTACAATTTAATATCATTATTGTTATTATTGAAAGATGATAATAAAATTGATAACAATTGTGAATTAATTTTTATACAACAGAAAATTTATTAACTTTTTTCTTGTTGTTTACACTTGTCGATGATTAAGTCCATGTATATATGACAATATTTTTATCATAACTTTCGATTTTCTCACAGTGTTTTTACTGTTTTACTAAATAGTAAAAGGAAACGTTTTTTTTTTAATGTACTGTAGAAACATGCAGGATTCTCTTCTACTATACCGGTGATAATATTATATCGATTTAGGTCAACTTTGCTAGTGTTTGGGTGAGTGTGTTTCTGTGCCCCTTTAGAATTACCCAGAAAACTGGGGAACAAAATCTATTATCTTTGTGTTGTTGTAATAACAAACAATTATTTACATTTACAGCTATAATTAGAATCAAATATGTATTTAAAAGGAATATTTGAAAATTAATTAATTCAATATAAAGTAACTACAAATTGCTCTTTTTTTAAAAACAAAACAATAATACTTGCCACGTTTATAAAATCACAAAGATCGTTAAAGATAAATTTAGAACGGGAGCATTGGAAGCTAGAGTATTTTTTGCCCATTCCATTAAATTGTTCGTAATTCTTCTTCTTATTATTATTATTATTAATAACAAGTGTATTTGTTGATTCTAATCAAATTTAATTCACTATTATTGATTCTAGATAATTACTGTTCAGGGTATTGTTTGTTTTCATTTACTTACAGTTTAAGATCGATTTTATCTAATTAAGCTACTCACTTTTCTACTCTTTTTTTTCTAGTTTGTTTAAATAATATATCGTACATGAAGGTCTTTAACAATACGTAATTAAAAGGTAATAAAAATAAATAAATTGAACAAAATTATTGAAGAGTGCTATTTGTTTGTTTATACAGTGTCTTTTTTCCTTGTTTTTTTTGTTAAATTAACACATATTCGCTAATAGCGGTGGGTATAATTAATTTAGAACTAGTTGTTATAAAGATATATTAAAAAATTGATGAAATGTGGTTATCTTATAAAAAAAAGAGGTTCTGTTTTTATTTTTCAAGCCAAACTTGAATTAGCCAGTTGTAATTTTAAATTTAGAAAAAGTGCCAATAAAACAACATCTATCAAAATAATGGAAGGACTCGTTTGTTTTCGATTATCCCTTTTCAGGGTCGGTTATTTCAGTGTTGACTAGTTTCGTATCGTTTTCCTTCAAAATTGAAGATATATTTTTAGACAGGGTAGAACTGCGCCAATTTAACCGACTTAATCCAGTACCATGAAAAGATCAGGCTTAAGATTGAACTAATTGACATTAATTTTTTGTTTTTAATATATAGTGACTTGGTTCTTGACGCCTTTCAGTTATCGTTAAAGTATATGCATATGACTTGACCTGACTTAATACCCCCCACCGTTTCCCGAAAATGGTGTCCTGTTCAGCTTTCTATAACGTCTAGACCTCTAGACGATCATTGATTCAATTTCCAATGCTTATTAATCTAATTATTAATTTTAGTTCAGTTCAATCAGTGGGGAAATAGTAACAAATTAATAGCTAGAGCAAAGAGTATTTGAGGAGAACGAGATTAATAATTAGTTTCTATTGTACCGACATATAAACTATGAAATCGGTATACCGAAAGAAGAAAAACGTCTATATTTGTCCCATTTTATTATTTAATTCAGGGCAATTTTAAATTTCCGATAAACAACTCAACTTCGACATGTTTACCACTAACATGTAGAATAGAGGTAAAGAATTAACAAAAACGTACATAGGAACACATTAGTACCATCTATTGATCGACTTTAAGCAGGCTAATTGTATAATTCTTTAATTAAAGTCTAAATAAAATTTGATAATCCACATTACATATCTTGCTTACATTTATAATCTGGATCAGTGTTTCTCAAACTATTGAACATGCGACCAAAATAATTTCCTAAAAATTAGAGCAAAAGCCATAGGGCTTTAGTCGGGATAGAGACCAAGCAAATGTTTGTTAAAATCATCCACTGGGTTGGGACTAAGAGAGAAAGTCCCCATCTTCACAAGAAAATACTTTTCGAAATGGCATTTTTATATAATTCTACGTCTTGTAATCCATTACAAATTTACCCCAATTATGGGCCGCAACTCATGGTTTGAGAACCACTGATCTAGATGATTGCTTTTCATCAATCATATTCTCTTATCACTTATCATTAAATTAGATTAATCAAGCCCAATTCAAATTCATTCTAATTATATTTCTATACAGTCACGAGATTGTCAAAAGTGTCATTTTAATATAATCTTAAGGGACGTAAATAGGACGGAATAAATTTGTATTCACTTACAAATATGAATTCAATTCTTCAGTACTCCCTGTACAAGTATAATTCAAATTTTATGCAAATATAAACTTTCATATTGGCATTTTAATTGAAAATGTCCCTATTTTTTGATGAAATGAGATTCAACATTCAACAGAGTGTATTTTTATTGATTTTATTCTTTTAATACATGAGGGAACTATATAGAGCTGGCAATTGAACTTGAAACAACAATGTTTTTGTTTGCATTTGCCAATTAAGTATAATGTTCAATTGACGTAAATTTATATTGCTATACAGTACATATCATAATGGAAATTTATAAGACAACAAATCTAGTAAAAGTTTCACACAAAAATTGTTCTACGCGTCATATTGTGTGATAAACACACAATAATTACTAATCAAATGATAAACTTAATGACTTCCTTATTAGTTTTTTTATAATTATTTATAATTAGTACAATTTTTTTTCACGCAAACAACCAAAAAAAGTAAATCGTTCTTCTTTTGTGATATTTACAATCATTTTTTGCAATCATTTTTTTTTGTAAACAATTTCAAGATCAATCAATATCCATAACATTGAATTTTATTCTTTAATAAATTCAAATATTCTATCATATTTCCAATTCAATAAAACATCTAAGCTTTCGTCAAAGAGAAGGAAATTGCCGTTCTTATTTCGATTATTTCTCTGTTGAATTTTTTTGTATAATTCGTTGATCTCTTTTGGCCTTCAACCTTTATGTCCACCAGGTGTGTGTGTGTGTATGTGTTTGTGTGTAAAATATTTTTCTTTGTTCCGATTTCCACAATAGATTCCATGTTTAATGAGAAGGCGAAAAATTAGTGTTGTTTGAGAAAATATTTGCATTTGATCTATTTTTCAACAAGAATAATGTGAATCGTTTTTTCCCTTACTCTCTTATTCTTTGTAAGCATTAATGAAAAATCAATATGAATATTGTCGTTGTTGCAGAATTGCAAAAAACCGTATCCTGCCTTTTTCGCTGAATATCAATAATTTATTTGTATCTATAAAAAATAATGTAATTAGAATGTCGGTTGTAATTCTTGGATTTTATACTAAAAAAAAACACCTTTTGTTGTTAAAACTGTAACATTACAAAAGAAGAGTTCATTTCGAGGTAGATGAAGTATAAAATTGTATAGGTGGTGTGTTTTAATAAGGGGATGAAATGAAGACACAAAGATATCATCATTGTAGGCGTTCTTAATAGAATCTATTGATATAAAGGTAAACAAAATTAGAACGCTTCATATTTATAAATTTGAAATTTAGAATCAATGTCCTTTACATAATCAAATTTAATGTCCAAAAATTAGTACCTAATGAATTCATTACTTTGATTATAAATTATAAATAACCGGAATATTTAGGGATATTGATCGATCTCTCTTTATATCGTTGTTTTACATGTTTGAATAGAATTAAAATATTTTTCATCGAAAATGTATCACATATCCTTGTCCTTGAATATACGCTTTAGATTAAATGGCGTCCTTCAGACATCATATTCATGTTTATAAAGAAAATTGGTTTATATTTATTCGACGAGGGTGTGTTGGAAATTCACCTTTAGTGGTTATTTTGGAAATAAATGTTTTTCTTTCTTTCAGTACGGTACAATTCCTATAGCTCTTTAAAATAGTCGTCGATTTGTGCCGTTACTTCTTCATTTGAATTGAGAAATAAAAAGAAATCTGAAGAGTATTCAATGGTAAATGCTGTCTTATCATTGCTCTTCATTTCTAAAGATAGTCTCCAAGGATTGTTTATTAAAAAAAAAAATACAATACCTATAATTTTGGTTACTGTTGCGTTCTTTTATTTCTATCTACTGTTGAACTAAAAAAGTCCAAAAAGCTCATTGAACAACAATAATTTTCGCCCGTTTGTGGAGAGGTACCAACAAACATCCATTTTATTGACAGTTTTATAATGGACAAAACATAATGCAAAACATGCTTTACTTTTATTCGAATATTGTATGTATGTACATTTTGTGAATGTTTCCAATAATGCCATTATTGCTTATTGTTTTCTATCTTCTAAAATATTCATTAGTTCCAATCATATTTCCATTGAATGAACAACATAATAAAAAGCTCAATTTTTTTTTAACTTAATCAGAGAAATTGCTACCCCCCGCATAAAAAATCGTAGAAAATTGTTGGCGAGATATGTATGTGGATACGAGAAATATTGATATTTTTCTAGGTCATATACAAATATATGTACATATGGAGTTAATAATTGTGTTTTTTTACTGTTTGTTTGCTTATTCACTTTCAATTAATCTGTAAAGCAAGCAAAAATAAATCCAGATGTTTTCAGAAAATCGTTTTTTTCAGATATTTTCACCGATACAACTTTCTTTGTAGTTGCTCCAAAACAATATTTTTTCATCACAAAAATTAAAATTTGAATTTTTCGTTAATTTTCTGTAATTTCATAATTCAAAACTGTCCCAAAATTTTCTAAAACGAGTTATTTTCTAGCGTTGAAACTCCTTTTCTAAAGAAATATATGTTTGAGTATCTTGGAAAATAATCTAAAAATCGTCTCACAAATATTGATAAATTTTCAGAGACCAAAAATTACCAAAATCTTCCTTTTATCAATTGTAATACAATTATAGTGCTATTAATAACCAAATTCAACTTTTAACTCAAATAAGTCGTCGTAGAGATGTCATTTCTTGTAGCGTTCTATTTATTTTTGTTGACGGATGATACTGAAGCAATTCAATTTTAACACGTAATAATAGCACCTATTTTTACTTCTTGAAAAATTATCTTACATTAGATGTGCTGATTCAATTTAAAGTGAGTAGGTGTGTATGTATCGTTAAATATCATCGCAATGATGTTGGAGCTTTTTTCCAACAAAAAGGAGCAATTTTTTTCATTAGTGAAAATACAAAAAAGGCGAGTACAAATCAGTTTTAATCAACTTCAATTTTTCATACGAATGGTATTTATTTTAGCTTTTTGACTTTGAAAATGCTATTTTTATTATTTATGTTCATCTTTTTTTAAATTTAGATGATCGTAGTTAATAGTGCTAAAAATTTGTAACTTTGTTCTACTATTTTAATCCTTATTGTTTTTTAATTGTAAATCGTTTGAAATTATATGTTTAACAGAATTCGATGAATTCATTAAGATGCATGAAGCGTCAGTAAGGAGGGTAATTTTGCAAATCTTCATTAATTATATTTTGATTCATGTGGAAAACATACTGTTAGATAAAGACTTTAATTATTATAATTTTATTTTTCTTAAAGTAAATAAATATTCTTTTTATAGCGTTAATTTGTTTATTTTTAAATGATGGCATTTTTATAAGAGGGTTTTTTACTATAAAAATAACAACTAATCGTATAAATAATCAAAGTACAAAGTAATAATTTTAAACATTTTCTCTATTTATTATTACATTTTCATCGAAACAGGTTCTTTTATAGAATATTTATAATAAAAGCAATCAGTTTCATTTAGAAATAGTTGTTAGGGAAAGTTCAAGTATTTCCTTGTATGATTTTTTTGCAAACTTTACTATTTGAAAAGAAGAAAGGAGACTATTTATCTATTTACTTTCAGTCGGTTTTCCATCTTAATCGGTGCCTTTTAATCCAAGTTTGAACAAGTGTTTGTGTTAAATGATCAATTTTTTCACAGATTCAAAGGCTTCTTATCAATATTGGAACCTGAAGTATTAAGTGTTGAATAGATTTTTACCAAAAATCATCGCTTCTAAACGAATCTTGCAACTAAATCGAACAGAAGAAACGATTTAAACACTTTAAGAAACGATTTTACCAACTTTTCAGTTCAGCCTAATGAACAATTTAAAACAATGGTTGCTGTGATTATAAAAATTGTTTCTATCACTTATTTTAATTTAACAGACGTTGGTGAAATATATTTTTTTAACATTTTCGAGTTAAGTTTAAATTTTGAGAGATTTTAGTCCTAAATTATTAATTTTTAATTAATTTGGTCATTTAGTTGATCTTTGAGTTGAATTCTTGACTTTTAGTTTAGATTATGTGTATTTCTAAATCGATATAACACGTTGGCATCATAAAATGGGGTTTTCTTCGATTTGCTGGATTTAAATTAAAAATATCATTAATTAGTTTAACGTAAATTAGAGATAAACTTATTAAAGTACCTACATTTAAAAAAGTTATTTAAAAATACGTATACAGATCCTCTAATTGTTTTTTTTAATTTTCATTTTTAAATTCTATTAATCTTTAAATAATTACAGAGAAATATGGGAGATTCGAAAATAAATTAATTATAAAATATACAACAATACAGTAAGAAAAACCACAAACAAGCAATGCAAAGTTTTAGTAATTTATTAAACTTGAATGCCCAACAAAATCATAGATTGGGACATCTTCACTACCATCGTCAACAACATTACTTCCATTATCCTCACCATCATTACCATCATCATCATCACTACCATCATAGTAATAATCATTGTAATCATCAAATGACACCACCAATTTATATACCAACAAATAAAATTGAGAATTATTCAGATACATCAAGTTCTAGTAAAGATTCGATAAGTTTAAGTGATAATAGTAATGGTGTATCAACAGTAAGATTTGATTGTTATTCAACAGCATCATCATCATCATCGCCAAAAACAAATAAATCACATAATAATAGTAGTTGTAATAGTAATAGTAATAGTGGTAGTAATAATAATAGTAATACTCATCATCATCATTCAATACAAGAATTAATAAGACATTTTGGTAAAAAAGTACACAATTGGCGTTCAGATAATAGTTATCGACGTAATTCATGTAGTGAAGATAGTCAAAATAAATATGAAGATGATTTCCGTAGTAGAAGTAAATCATTAGATGGTACAGTGAACAAACGTATAATTGGTGATTGTGAAGCAACTTATCGTATCTATGATAATATACTTAAAGAGGGTAGGTGCTTTTTTTGTTTTGTGTGGAAGAACGAATAAAAAAAGTAATAAGGAAGTGTTCACCTTTGTTTTCCTTAATATTTTGTGCCCTTATACATGACTGTTTTCTTTTTAAATTTGTCAATTCTTATGAAACTTCTATTAGTTAGCAAGAAATTTGAAAACTATTTCAAGGATTTATAGGAGACTGTTGAGACTGTTGAGAGATCATTTAGCAAAATTAGTACCTCGTAGTTCATTTGGAAGTTGATAGAAGAACGCTCGTTTCTGACGATGTCGCAATTTTCAAAAACGAATTAAACGCGCAGAATCCAGGATCCTCCCAAAATGGATTTTTTTCGTTTTTCTCCATTTTATTCCGAAATAGGTGGAAATGTTTCGCATTTTCTATAGAATGCTATGGAGAAAAACGAAAAAAATCACTGTTGGGAGAATTTGCGAATCATTCTTAGTCGTTTTGTGTGCTTGCTAGTTTTTTGAAAATTGCGACATTGTCCAAAAAGATCGTTTTCTGACCAACTTTTAAATAAGCTAATAATTTTGCTAAAAGGGTCTCCCTCCCACCACCTACAAATCCTTGAAATATTTTTCGAATCGTTCGCCGACTAGTAAGAGTTCCATAAAAGTTAATCGCTTTAAAAAAAGACTTATATACTTATATATACTATTCAACTCTTGTTGTTTTTCAAATAAGAAAAGGTGGGTGAGGGATGATTTAAAGTAAATTCACTCCGTATTATCGGAGAAATGGCAAGGGTGACATTGGATGTTTTACTGTTGAGTGAATAATAATAGCCCATGCTTTTTTTTATGTAATCCAAAAGAGCACTCCTGACACCAGACAGCGTCGAAGTACTCCCAGCGTTGTGAGTATTCCGACCACCAGATGACGATACTATCGAAGTATTCTCGAGGATGGGAGTTCAATTTCAGACAAGAACCATCACTAAGTGCATCTATTGCCTAAGAGAGGGCAGTATTTTCTCACACAAAAAAAACCATAAGCGTTAATTCACTCAACGTCACAATTATATCATATATCGAAGAAAATCTACAAACAATTTGGAGGTTACTACACCAAAACATATAAATTATAGCTGAGAATAAATAGGAAAAATAATAGGAAAAGAATTCGTTTTTCTTCAAAAAAAGACACGGAGTTAGAATTACGACGCTTAACAAGTAGATGGCGGCATCTCCCGAGCATTTTTTTATTATAAATCTCCCATAAGGCTGGAATCTCTATATTATTATTCATTCAATGGTTTATTATTTGAAATTTGCCAATACTGATTACTTATATGTATGTACTTTGTTATTATCTGTTCTACAATTTTTTATCCTCAATTTAAATAATATCTGATTCGATGGAGAACAGAAAATAAATATTTGTGCGATATGTGAATTTTTTATCTATTCGTGTTATCAATTTTGTCAATTATTGTTATAATTTTCAAAAAAAAGTCATTCATTTCAGTTGTAGCACAATAAGTGTAATGTGGTTCAATATTAGAAATTCTCTTAATTACTTTTAATTGTTTTTGTTTCGTGTAACTGTTGTTTTTTTTATTACATAACAACAAATGAGTTTACAAGGTTATTATCTTCAACAACAAGGTATCTATCTATCTATCTATCGAGCATTTAATCAATTAGAATAAATTGAGTTGGATAAATTGCATTGTTTTTTTTTTCATACAAAGACTTGTATTGTTTTTTATTTCTACAAAGCCTTGGTAATTTTTCAGGAGCACATTTACGCCAGAAATCGCTTGATACAGAACGTAGACGACAATCTCTTGGTACAATAATACCACATAGAGCATCAGATGCATTTTTAGATCCACATCATGCTGCAATTTTGTTTCGTGATGCTAGAGGGGTAAGTTTTTTTAAATTTTTAATTTTTTCCTTCAAAAATTCTCTCATCATAAACGTAACAAACAATAATAGTATAGAATGAGTTCACATACATAGATTTTACAGAATTCATTCTATTATAATTTATTTTCTCTAAATTGTGCTGCCATCTAATATTACTTTGTTAAATCTCCAACAATTTATTTGTTGAATAATTTCTAAAATTATAATAATAATGTCCATGCGAGAATAGGTTTTTTTATGAATTTATAATTTCACATTAATAATTACGGTTGTTTATTTATATACAACATTTTTTCTTCTCGTGATATTAATTTCACTTTTTATTATTGTCACGTTGTTTTAAATTCTTACTATTATAATTATTATGTTTAACAATAAATATTCTAGTAAAATAAATATTAAATAATACGTAATTTTTATTATTATGCATAATCGACAATATTACATTTTTTCCAATTAATTTATGTATTTATAAAAGTAAATAACATATTTGATTCTTTTATTCTTTATTATAATTGGCATAATTTCAAATTACTTTATGGATTATTTATTTGTGGTGATTTTAGCAATTTTTTTATTGTGGACCTTTATTGTTGGCTATATTTTCATGTGGTCAAAAATAAAATTCGTATAGGAAGTTCACAAATAAGTATAAATTTACTACAATTTTGAATAACTTTCACCTCCTAAAAATAATTATAGATAATATATCTTGAATAAATTATTTAAAATGTGTAGAAAGCATTGTTAAAATGGATGTTTTTTTTTATCAATTCCAATTTAGACAAGAATTTTAGTCTCGGTAACTTGAAACATGGTATAGTGTATTCTGTAATTTTTAAGATACAATTTCATCTAAAAGTTGTCTAGTAATTTTCTAACAATGTCCACTTTGGAGCACATAAAAGCGAGCGAGCGAGAAGTATCATGTTTTTCGGTCCATGTATATAATAAGTACGACTTCACACACACCCAACGTTGGCGCCATCGGTGCTTGTCCAATGTTTATGGTCGAAGGAAATGGGGTTGGCGCCAACGTTGGAAATCAAAGGAGTTAGCGCCAACGTTTGTCTAGTCATCCGCACGTTGGAACTTATTCTAACTGCATCCGTTGAGAAGTTTTTTTAACAAAATTACTCGTCCAACATAAGCCAACGTTTGCACTAACGTTGGGGCCAATGTGTGAAGCCGGGCTCAGGTTATTTCTTTAGTGACGGTAAGAAGTTGGGCAGGTAGGAGGGGTTAGAATGAGTTTGCACCATACCAAGGTATAGTTTGGTCCACGATAACTGAAAGGCCTCAGGCTAGGGCCAAGTACTTTGTGGTTATGGTTGTTTACCCAAGCTTGCAAGTATGATTTATTACAGTATTTAGAAATGTTAATGCTCACACTGTCCGTACTCAAATTTTTAGCCCCCCTTCGACAATTTCATAAAGATTAAAAATATGTGCAAGTAAAATCACACATAGAGAATTGTTCAAGTATTTTTATCAGCAATACTTGAAAATATTAAATAGGATTAAGATTTCCTTGAAAATGAACAGTATACCTAATTGCATTTGAGATCATGACAAATTTTTCTAAATACGGGCCTGTCTTTCACCACCTGTATGTCCCTTTTAGATTTATTTATTATGGGGTACTTGTAAAACTCAACCATCAAAACCGCAAACCTACTCCGGTCATTTTCAGTTATCGTGGACCAAACTATATTAAACATTTTTTTATATACCCATAATGCCATCACTAACCCCACCTTCCTCATCTGATTGAATTCCCAAATCCTGACCTGTGACAATTCTGTTACATTGTAACGACCGTATTGAAAAGCCTGTTTTATGCAGTCCCACAAAAAATGGTCACATTTATGTGAAGATGATGGTATTAAAAGAATTGATAACAGGATTTTTTCGTAAAGAATTTATTAATAGCAAAAAAATTGTTTGAAGCACAAATTTAAGGGCAAAGATAATCTTCAATTGGCACTACTGTACAAAATTGGCTAATTATGTAATTCACAATTTACTTAATAACATTACCATCATTTATTTCTACTGTATTATTGTTGTTGTGAGTATATATACATTTTTTTTAAATAAATAATGGAATAATCTTCTGGCATAATATGCAGAATTTTATTAACTATTTAAATATGGCAAAAAAACTATGATGTAATATCTACATTAAATACGAATAAAACCACATTTTGATGATACAACATCTCATTCTAACATAAACCAGACTCGTTATTTTTATTTTATCATTCTTATTATTATTATTATTATTATTGTTTATATCCTTGTTCTTGTTTTTGTTAAATCAGCATCCATCTGTATGGCAGCGGTAGCAAGAAAAAAAAAGCTTTAAAAATTTTCTGCTGTCTTAACCTTGACCATGAAATCCTATATATAGAAGATAGAAATACAGTGAAACCTGTCTGTAAGTTTGATACTTGAAGTGCAGTCAAATCATGTCCAACATAGACAAGTATCCAACTTATGAAAACTTAATAATTTAATACAATGTAATTTTCTTAAGTCAATTGAAAAATGTCCAATTTGAAACAAGTCTCCAATATATGATGGTGTGTGGTATCCAACTTGATAGGTTTCACTGTAATAATAACTGAACATTTGTTCCCTATATATTATTTGGTTCCCCTTTCTTTGTTTTCTTTTTCTTCTTCTTCTTGCAGCTTTGAAAGTTCTAAGTTGATCGTGCTTTTTATAATTTAGCCTTCTAGCAACAACTATACAGTGTGTCCATACTTTCATAGATCGAGTTGACGATGAAAGTGATGGATCGAAAATTTTTGAGTAGGTATTTAACATTTGGCGAATGAGTCCTGCTTAGTTTAAAACTCTTTTTCAACAAACCTTTGATTTTTGGCAATCAAAGAGGCCTTTACTATAAAGCAAAAAGTCTTTCAAGTCATTGTAAAGTGCCTTTTCGTTTCATAATATGGAAAAAATGTTAGTGAGAAAAGTTGTTTAAAATGAAAAATTATGGAGTTGTGCCAACTTTCCGAATGATCGGAGTACTTTGATAAATATTTTATTTTAGAAAACCAAAAATCCATGCTCAAATATGGGATGATTAATTCAAATCAAATTGAATGTTATATAAAGTATTTTTATATTTTTCTAAATATAAAAATCGATTTTAAATTTTATTCTAATATTTCAATTATATCTTATTTTTATTTTATTTTAATTTTGTTTATATGATTATTTGATAATCTTTCAATTTTTTGATCTGAAGATGGGACCATAAGTCCCGAAACAAGCATCTTATCACATAGTGTTTTTTTTTATTATAATATAATTTTTATGGGAATGAACTTTGAGTTTATAGAAATATTCAATTACATACTTTGATAAAACCCAATTTTTACCAATGATATTTCAGACAAGGTTTTAAATGTAAATACATATTTTTGTACCATTGTCAGATCTATTATGATTAGCAAAGTAGGCTAATCATTCTAAAATTTTGTATAGCTCGATGGCTTTCTGTTAGAATCAACTTACCTCAGTAAACCACTGGCGTACTGTAATAAAATTTTGGAAAAATTGGGTT
>JAZBGW010001521.1:0-15103 GCA_037464815.1 Mylabris variabilis
AAAACGCTCCTCTAAGTTTTTTCGAAATGGAAGAAATTGACGTCAATTTTTGCTAGTTTTAAAAATTCAAAGTCAACTAAATACAAAATGTTTTCATTTTAAAAAATAAAAAGAATTAAAGGAAGGGCTGACTACAATGCTATAAAAATCTAGGCCAGATTTTCTAGATTACTGGTTATAAATTTAAAAAGCTCGCGAAGTTGTAATAAAATTTGAAAACTACCCAATTCTGTCATTTCATTACAGTGAACATCTGTTTGTCTGTTATTCAATTCTTTCTATTTCTCTGTCTTGTTTACTTTTTTTCAAGTTTTCTTCGAAAATTTCCTATTGAAACATAAAAGTAGTCCTTCAAATTTTATTACATCTTGCTTTTTAAATTTATTACCAGTAAACTAGGGAAATTTGTAGAAGGGTATTTTCATTTAAAATACATATCCTAGATGTTCCCCTTCAAGTTCTTCTAACAATTATTTGATTCTATAAATAAATGAAATATTTATAGCGAATTTACTGACATCGACCGTGTTTACGTAAAAGACCCTGTATATTATTACATTCCCTTGAGGATAATAAATCGTAATAAATTGGAGCAATATTGATAATAGAAAGAAAAATTTATTATTGCCACAACTTGAGCATGACCGGAAATATATAATTTAACTGCTAAATATAAAAAATTGCAATTTATTTTAAAACATCATTATCTAATTGACAATCAATTATTAACATTGATAAGCCATTATGAATTATTAAAAGAATATTCACCATAAAATAAAATATGAATATAATAAATGCGTGACAATTTTATTAATCAAATTCTATTATCAATGGAGAATATTTTAATAATTTGAATTATAACAGACAGTTGGATAATCTTAAAAGAAAACTCAACTCCACCCAATCTTCTATATTACAACTCTATTTATATCAATTCGCTAATAATTTCGTGCAATTTGACAAGAAATCAACCATTTGCAAAGCTTTCATGCCAATTTATTAATCGAACACATGTACACTAGCGATCAAAAAAAAGAGACCACCTCGTATGCGGCTGTGTAAAACAGGCTTATGTGGGCGGTCGGCACAATGTAATAGAATTTTAACAGATTAGAGTTTAAGAAGAAAAACATTCAATCAGATAAAGGGGATGGGGTGTTACTGTTGCCATTTTGGGTATTTACACAAATTTGCTATGGCTAAAGTACTCGCTGCAACACCGCCTTCCTACCCACCTTCTTACCCTCATAAGAGAAACAACCTGACTCACATTAACGGAAATATGCGAAATTCTCGCTTAAGACTCAGTCTCTTTTTTGATTGCCAATGTAAACTTACATAGTGGCTAAGTTTTAGCCAGTTATGAAGGAAAATGTACGAAAAATCAGAATTTTCTCATATTTTTCCACGTCAATTTTTGCCAATATTTTAAAAAACAAGGGAGTAATCGATGTTTGAAAGTTGACAAGCCGAATCGACATAAAAGTCCGACATGCCCTTATGGTCATAAAAATGAGACCACTTTTTGTGGGGCTGTGTAAAACAGGCTTTCCAGGGCGGTTGCTACAGTATAACAGAAATTTCACATGTCAGAATTTGGGAAAAAAGGTATTCAATGAAAAAGTTGTTGGGTGCCGGTGCCATTTCTTTTAAGAGGGTGGTTTTACAAATTTGTTATGATGGAAGTTCCATGTTTTTACTTTCACGACAGAAACAGCCTGACTCACACGAACGGAAAAATGTTATATTCTCGTTTAAAAGTCGGTCCCTTTTTTGTGCTCGTAACTGTACATTTTTCGATCCACATAAATTTTTCAACACAATAAATTCAGGGTAAGTAACAGGCAGTGCTACCCCAATCTAATTATTGGCTGTATTTCTTTGTAAGGATTCGTAGATTTTATTTTCCATTATTTCAATAATAGGAATGCAAGGTGGAAGAGTTTCTCTATTGGTGGACTGTTGTGTATTATTAAAATAATTTTATAATCACCACAATAGGGGTGGAATATTCTATACACAGTGTTGTCTTTGGTTTGTATTTGGATAACGATCAATAAATCAAACGATGTGAACATTTCAATGTGATTTTTTATTTTTCAAAATTTTTTATCATGTTTTTTGGTAAAACTAATCGATTGCTGATTCCTTGATCCTCTCTTTAGCCATATTTCTATGCGAACGTTAAAATTTTTATTTGAATTTAAAGTTTCTGGAATAATTACAGCCCTTAAATTGTTTGCTATACAGGGTCTTTCACGTAAATATGGTTGATGGCAGTGAGTTCGCTGTAACTCTTTCATTTATCTAAAAAATAAAATAGTTATTATAAAAACTTAAAGGGGAAAACCTGAGCTGTATATTGGAGGTGAAAGCGGCCTTTTGCAATCTTTTGAAATAGGAGAAATTGGCGTCAATTTTTGGAAAATAAGCAATATTGAATGAAGAATTGCTAATTTCAAAAATTCAAAGTCAACTAAATACAAACATAACATTATCCTTTTGGGGGAAAAAAATTGAAAAAATTGTGAATATTGGAAGGGGTGATTGAAATGCTTTAAAAATCTAATCAGAGGATTCCCTAGTGTACCTACTGGTGGTAAATTTAAGAAGTAAGAGTAATAGACAGACAGATATTGACAAAATTGGGTAAAAGTTTAAATTTCATTATATCTTTTCATGCTTTTTTAGTGTATGGCTGCTAGGAAAAGCGATTTCCTCACCTAGATTTTCACAAATTCTTGATTCTTTCTGCAAAAAAAAAATAATTTTTCAAAAAGAAAATATTATTTTTGAAATGAGCAATATTTCATTCAATATTTTCAAAAGTTGACGTTCATTTCTCCTATTTTCAAAAATAATAGAAAGGCAACTTCATCTGCAATAGATATCCTGGTTGTTCCCCTAAAAGTTCTTACAACAATTATTTTATTTTATCGCAATAAATGAGAGTTAAGGTGAATTTATTGCAATTAACCATATTTACGTGAAAGACCCTGTATATGACTTTATCAATTTGCTGGAATTTTACAAAAAAAACTGTTCTCTAGAAGAATTGAGGAGGACCTCAAACTTGAGGAGAACCTCAAAATGAAATTTGGAGAAGTTTGTTTGTGAAAAACGCATTAAAAAGTGACCGGTTTTTATAAAAATTAATCATAATTCTTGGTATTTTCATGCTATGTGATCATTGATCGTTTGATGAGTCTACTTATAAAAATCCTTGAAACTTAATTATTTATACAAATAAGAATAACCCTTTGAATTTGTTTAATTTTTTAAATTTCTCTACAATACAGTAGAAAAATTGTCCACATTTTCTAAAAAAATATCAACTGAAATGTTTCAAAAGAATTCAGCTCAATAAATAAAATAATTCACAATCAGAATATTTGATTTTAAAAGAATATTCCATAAACGCACTGTATTCGATGGTCTTATGGTCCAGTACAATTTATTTATTCAAAGTTGGTAGTTTCTGGTTTTGATCGTACTAAAATTAGGGAAAAGTAGTCAAAAACCAAACTTTTGAATTGTGAAAATGAATAAAATTTTGCGGGTATTATGAGGCAATCAATACAAATGTAAAGTGAAACAATCAACCCCCAAGACGATCTCCAAGGGGACGATAAATATACAAAAATTTGTAATTTTTATTGCAATTAATCATCCCCAAACATTTCCAATTCTTACCGAAATATTCATTTTACTTTTGATACATTTACATTAAAAAAAACTTTAATTAAAACTACTTTAAATTGGTTTCAGTTATGGGTAAATCAACAATAATAAGGGCCACTTCTACCCTCAACAATCATTGGAATACCCTCATAAGGGCCCTTTAATAAACTTGTTTATATTCAATTATTTCCACAAATACTACTAGAACGGTAGTATTCTTAAATGAAACATTCCGTATATTTCAATAGATTTAAGTAATTGTAGAAGTTGTGCAACTTCTTTTTTGTTGGAGAAGGAGAAGAAAACTAAGAACTCCACCCTATAGTTATTGAATCAATTATTGTTGGAAATTAGCAATATTTATCGTTTAATTAATACGATCGTGACCTTTGTTGTAATTTTTGAAATAATCTCTCAAAATAGATTATAATTATTTTTTTGAATAAACAACTTATAAAATTTCGACTGGAAATCAGTCGGATTTCTATAAACTTCTTCGTCTAACTGAAAAATGATTAGAATTTCAATAAACTCTACATTATCACTACTATTATTATTTTCTTTATCGAACCACACCTGGCAGATGTTTGTTATAAAATAGAAAAATGGTTGGATTTTTTTCGTTCATCACTATTACAATTCAAGCAAAGAGCAGGTGGTGGATTCTTGATGAAACTCCAACGACGAGAGAACATCTGCTGTGTCTTTCGAAAACTTGATCCTCATTGGGAAATGAAGCAAAATATACGAGAAGATGGGACAAAATTTTAAAAATCAACGATTTCCGGCTCAAAATCTACGTTTCTTTGCATTAATTAAACGATTAGAATCTCACCAAAATACTAAACAACTCCTATAACGATGTGTGAATATAAGTGTGTGTGTATTATAGGGGGAGTTATTAATAACTACTCTTTTGTCACTTCTGCTCAATTAAAGCATCTTGGGGATATTTTTAAGAACAACACCCTTTAGAATTTCGAATGAATACATTGGATCTAAAGCAATAACGAAAACGATTGTAGTGTGGAGGAAAGGGTGGAAGGCCCCCAGCGTGGGTGGTTGATATTGTCGGTCGGTTAGTTGGATGTCTGCAATTTTTCGAGGGTTGTTAGCCCCGTCCTAATCGATTTTTCTGCACAATACTTACACGTACGGCTCGATGATTTCAATTCTACCAAGATAGTTCTTGTTTACACTGATAATAAACAAATGGAAATTACAATAATTCCTTTTGTTTAAAACGCACACAAACGCCGAGATTTAACACATCGTTCGCTTATAACGAACTGAAGCGGATATTCGGCTGCACACTAGGAGGGAGGATATTCTGATCAAACAACAGAAATATGAGTCAGAAAGACGGTGCGCAACGGCTTTGATGCGGACTCGCCCCTGGTGCGCGTATACTTGGTTGCCTACAATCAAGCGCCAAGGCGAATTCTTATCCGAAAATAAATCCCATTTAGTCATTAATAATAACAATTATTATAGAATAATAAACAAATAAATTGGAAAATTTTATTGAATTTCAAAGCAATAAATTATTTAATAGCCCACAAAAACTGTTTTTGTTTATTATAAGTTTGTTTATACAAAAGAAAATTATGTTTTAGTAACAATTAAAGTAGCCCTAGGTCCTAAACCTAACGATTCTAACGGCACATTGTAGTCCTCCGGTCCGAAAATTTTCCGTGGAAACGACGTCATCAAATCAAAGGGTCCATCACCGTCTTTCCGATTCATCTCAACGTACAATCGAACAGCTGACAGTGGTTCTTTTGCACCGAACGTTTGCACCAAACAAGAACCATTCGTTAAACGAATTTGTAAAACAACTTCCGAATAGTTTTGTTGTTGTTGTTTCGCTGCTATAGGCTGTGTTGGTTGTTGTGATGTTATTGTTGTTATTGTGGCAGTTTCTGTAATTGCCGCTCCTGAAAATTTCGCTTTTCTCGCCAATTTATCCTGTTCGATCTGTTCGCGTACACGTTGTCTTGCTAAACGTTCTTCTTCTTTTTCACGTCTACGTTGCTCGATGATTTTCTTCATTTCTAAGTCTTCTAATTTCTTTTTAGCTTCCAACATCTCTTTACCGGAACGTATACGATTACGTTCTTTCTCTAATGCTTCTTGTTCTTCGCGTTTCTCGCGTTCTAAACGACGTTGCTTCAATTTAGCTTCGATTTTAGCTAATTGCTCTCTCTTCTCTTCTTCAGTCAATGGTTTCTTTTCTTCTGTAGATTCCGAGAAATTCTCATGGCCTTAAATTCGTATATATATATATAAAAAATTATTATTTTTGGTAAAGATTTGTATAGATGTGTGAATTACCGGATTTGCTGGCGTGAAATTCAACTTCAGCTTGATCTTTGAATAATTTGCCACATTCCTCGCATTTAATCGATCGAACAACTTGATTCTCTTGTGATGATGAAGATTCTTGCTGTTGTTGTTGTTGCTCGTCCTGTACATCCGTTGGTTTCTCATCTTCTTTGTTATCAATCTTGTCTTGATTGGGTGTACATTCGGTTGTCGATTTCTGTTGTAAAAGTTCAGCATCTAATTCCTCATCATGAGTTAATATCCAATCCATTACAGTTGCAATTTCATTATAACCAGTCCGAGAGACCGCCAATTCACTAGTAAATTATTAAAATAATTAAAGAATTGTTCAAAATAAACGAAATTTGTGTAACTTACGCCTTTTCCTTACTGAAACCCATTTCAATTAATTTAGGTACAATATCCGACATCTTGTTGGATTCCTAATGTTTTTTTAAAAAAAATAATTACAATAACAAATAAAATATTTCACAATTTTTCGTTAAACAATCCGATAAGAGAAATTTTCAGGAGATCGGCTTCACACATGTCAAAGTTGAAAAATTTTCGACAAATCACCGTACGTTGGCAACACTTAAAAGCGGGAATCTTAAAAACAAGATATTTGTTTAGTGTACCAACACAAGATCACAACTTGAATAAAATTAACAGAAAAAAGCAAATTTAAGAGAAAACTGTATTTTAATAAGCCTTGATGAGTTATCAATAAGAACAATAATTAATTAATTAATTAATATTAAGAGAAACCTGGTTAAGCAATCATGGTAACTTATACACACCACAGTATCCGTTACAATATTCTACCTTGCCAAATTTCAGCACAAGCGATCTTTAGATTTCCTCAATAAATACTTCTAACCACATATATGAATACACAGAGTTTTTGTTTACACCAATAAATTTGAATAATAGACGAAAACACTGGTATAGAAGCGTTTTTTTGGCCAGTGGTTAGAGTTTACGTAGTAATTTGGCAACGTTAAGTTATTGCACGTCAGCGACTCAAATGCGCGCGCATTTTAAATGATGTCATGGTTATGAAATTTGACAGAAACAAAACTGAATCCAGTAACATAACCAAATTTATTTGCCAAAAAATTTTAATAATCGAAAAAATTTACCAAAATTCTTTAATATGATGTTCTGTTAATTTTATTTATTATTAAATTGCTTATACTTTCTGGCTGTATTAGTGTTAAAGACAAATTATGGTAAAAAGAGAGTATTTTGCAAGAAAACTCGTCGGGTATTACAGTTAGATAATTTCTTTATTTATTCACAAATTCGTAATAAATTCTTTATAATTTTATAGATTTTCGCAACAACAAATGTTTATGGTTGTTGCAGATGTAAAGAATTACAATAAATTCGTACCGTTCTGTACGAAATCAACGATAATCACAGCAAAACCTGGACATTTAAGAGCCAAATTACACATCGGTTTTCCACCGATTTACGAAGAATACACATCAAATGTAACACTAGTGGAGCCTAGATTGGTTAAAGCTATCTGTTCAGATGGTAGATTGTTTACAAATTTAGAAACACGATGGAGATTTAGTGGAGGTTTATACAGTAATCCACAAAGTTGTATAATAGATTTTCATATAAATTTCGGTTTTAAATCGACTTTTTACAATCACATTGCTACAATGTTCTTCGATCGACTTGTATCACGTATGGAATACGCTTTTATTGACGAAGCCAAACGACGATATGGACCGGAATCAGTAGCTGTACACGCTTTAGACAGTACAGAATGGGAACGTAGTTGATGGTAGTCGACATGTGATTTTTAATTTATTTTCTAAATTATACTGTGTAAATAAATTTTCCTATCTGTTATAGTATTTATTAATGTTGACAAATAAAATTGCAATGATTTGTAAAAAATTACGCAAATTATTTCAAAACACCCTAAAATTGTGAATAAAGGCAACTGGTAAAAGTATATTTTCAAATAATTCGCCTCTATTTAGGGAAATTTCGATTACACCAGTTAAGTTGGTGGTAGTGCGATATTATGTCTGCGATGATGGTAAATGTAAAACTTTCTCTAAATCTTCTGTTTTTTTTGTGTTTAGTTTTGTTTACTGAAACTTCAAATAGTTACAGAGCGAATAATTTTTAATTATCTGCAATGTATCGACAGTGTATTTAAAATGTACAATTTAAATAATTTTACTAATTTTTATGAAAACAATCCGGCAATGTTGGACTGTTAGTAGCGCAATAGACGAATGACATAACAGTGTAACTTAACCTCAATCTCTTTCTAAAACTAAAAAAAAATCACATTAAACAATAAAAATAATGTCACAATTAACGTTATTCCAACGATTTTTATCGCGTCGTTTATTGTCATCGACGAATCGTCGTTTTGTATCGACAACAAAGAAGACAAACGATACAGCAGCAGCTTCGCCAACGACAGAAGCAGAACGTACCCCACAACTAACTCAAACTGATAACGAACAGAATTGGGTGACTTACGGTTGGGATCCGCGATCAAAAGAGGCCGATCGAAATGCTATGCATTCGGTTACATTTGCATCAGTTACAATATGTTTAGTCTTAGGTGGTATTTATTTGGCGTATTTACCGGATTACCATTTGAGGGATTGGGCCCAACGGGAGGCTTTCCTCGAGCTACGCCGACGTGAACAGAACAATCTACCCTTAGTTGATCCGAATTTGATTGATCCAAGTAAGATTGAGTTGCCATCCGATGAGGAATTGGGCGATACAGAGATTATTATTTAATTAGCGATTCGTGTTGTAAGTTTGAGAATTATGTAAATATTTGCAATAAAAATAAATATCTCGTAAATGGACAATTTCCTAGATTTTATTTCCAATTAACTAGTGTTCTTACAGAGATTGTTAGTATAACCCCCATCAAGTTTCTAAACTACATTAACAAAAAAAATTATTCTAAAACAGAGACGCTGAGGCAGTTTACAGTGTGAACCAAATTAGAAATTTTAGTGAATTATAGAAATTAAGTAAATACTCTTCGTAACGGTAATTCTCTAAACAATCTTCTTGATTATCATCGATATCATTGGCATTGTCATCATAATCGATGAAATCGGCAAAATCAGGTCCCATGTAGTTATCAGGAATTGTTCGATAATACATAATCGGTTGGTTCAATTTACAATTCGTTAAAATACCATTAGAATCATTGAATAAATCAACATCAGATTCCGTTACATTACAATCAATTAAATCTAAATCTTTATTAAAACAAATCCTAATTTCACTAATTAACGATTTCTTCGATTTACCGTCAACAACGCATTGTATATTTGGATTTTTACCTAATATTGATCGTATCGTATCGAAAACATTCTCAACTGGATAACCTGCACTGTTAGGAACTATCTGATTCTTCGATAAAATATCCGTTAATTTAAATTTTTTATTCCACAATAGACCACGTTGAAAGAAATTCGTTACACTATCTAATTGCGGTAATACTGAAGCACATGTACCATGTTTGTTCCATTCGTGTTTCCAAAACGAATTCAATTGCGTATTGCCCTCGATATTCGTCCAATACAATTCTAAATCACTCAACATTGCGTCAATTTGTGACATATCAAAATGTATTGCAGAATCGCAAAAGAATGGACCGTTTTTCCCAATTTTCGTCGGCCATATACCATGCACCGTCCATATGGTCGGATCTACAGGTAAATTACATTTATTATTTTTATTGCGCTCCTCCCAATCCAGACAGGCTGTAATCGGCCAACGTTGACTGTAAACTAAATAATCCCAATCCTGAAATGGTGTTGGTTCAGGTTTTTCCACTGATAAATCGACATCGGACAAACTACAAATTGGAACAAAGCAAACAAATCTAAATTTGTGGATATTATTGAAAAACTATATAAAAACTTACGTTTCACCAAAAATTACGGATATTATCGACAAATAGAACGCAGTTTTGTACATTATTGCGTCAGAAATTATCTCTAGAGCCCCATAGTTGGTTTTAGAAAATTCAATTTGGCCTTTTAACCAAAAAAACTGACATGTAATAGATCAAGGACAACTCCGCTAGGTGGCGGCAGCTGTATGTTTTCTAATTTAATTTATAAACATTGATAAAACGTTGTATATTGTTGAAATTATGTAATCCTTACAATATTAGCTGATAATTGTTAAATTTAAAATAAACCAATTATTTGGATATTATTGACATTTTATTCGCGATTACAGTTGACTGTAATTTTGTCATAACCTAACTTTATCAATCATAACCTCAATTCGACGTAGATGGCATAAATGGTTTCGATTTTATTGTATATGTTTCATTGTGGTCGCGATAAAAGTTCAAATTCCGTCTAATTTCAATGGAATTTCTATGAGTCATTACGTACGGTGAGTTGTGAAATTACCACATTTCTAACCTTATTTTTTTTCTGTAAAACACATCAAATCAAATTTCCCTGTTCGGTGTCTAATTCTAATTATGAACGGTAACACAAGACTAGGCGTGTATTTAATAAACATTATGTCCCATATTAATGTAATTATGGGCGGATTCCAGTCACCATTGGTCGTTTTTGTCTACCTCCTGATTTTTATCAAATAATAGGTAGGCGGAGAGAAATCCCGGAAGAATCAGAGATTGGTACTTGATGGTACTCGTAATAGATTCTTTAATATAATTTTAACTATTAAATTTTGTCTTTGTGTGCGTTTGTTTCTCTTCAATTAGTAACACAACACTGATAACTTTCACAATATGACTCAACTTTGTGCAAAGGAGGAAAGAATAATATCAATAAAACAAGAATGTATTTATGGAATTTTTTTATTGAAATTTAGTTCAAATTGTTGCCTAATAATTAACGCTGTTATTTTACAAATTTATTACAAAAATACAGTTTTATAATCTAATAGAGGAATCTACACAATATAATAACACAGTTATACTCTATTAACACTAGTAAATAATCGTATCTTTATACAGTCGGTTTGTTATTAAAATTCTTTTGATATCATTTTAATAGCCTTATTTACGTAACTGTGAATTCTTTTACACAAAAAATCCGCCTTATATCGGTACAATTGCAGTATTTGTAAACTATTGATTAGATTTACAGAAGAAATTCAAATAAAACGCGACTTGTCATTATATCTGATTATACATTAAATTATCAGCTTGATTATATTTTTTTAACTCGATCTCTATAGACAAAACACTGAATCACTGTTGTTATTTATTTAAAATAGAATTTTTACAACATCTTTCTCTCTATAAAGGTCAATAGTCTTGCAAATTGCATTTTACACTGTCCTCAATAGTGGAGAATTGTAGTAAAGCAGCCACATAATTAGTGCACTCCAACAGGTGTCGGGAGTCTGAAAACACCAGAGCACCTGATGAAGTACAATAGACATGTGACGTGGACTAACATCCATTTCTTCATATACCTTCTCACCTTAATAACAATTAAAGGTACATTTATTTACATTAATTGTCTTGTTATCTTTTTATTTATTGTTAATCTGTTCGTGTTGTTGTTGTTGTTGTAACAAAACCGGCCGCTGCGCGCGCTACTTCTGGTACCTGACTTTCAAAAAAAATACAAGCCCAGGCACCGAGGCAGCACGCGTAGCAACAGGCACACAAAATACAACCATCATCATCATCATCATGATCAACATCATCCTTACCAACTGTTGTCTTCACAATACTAAAACACCATTACCACAACAATCCAACCAAAGATTAGAAAATCTGTAAACATAAGAAATAACAATCAATGAACCACACAACACATTTGATTTAATTAATTTAATTCGGTGGTAAAAATTGATGATCGGTGTTGTACACTTCTTCTCAATCTGTCGTTGTTTCTTTGCGAAAAACGGCTCTGTACATTTCGGAAACGAGTCCAAGGTTACTTGACGTCACACCAGCGTCTGGGAACCTTGAATGTTTCGTATACAATTTTCTTTAGAGAATTTCACACACACAAAAAATTATCAATTCTTAATAATAAACTTGCCCAACAGAGATAATCACCACTATATTTCCATTAAATTTCATTTAATTAGATGATTTATAATAAAAAAAAAGTGTAAGATTATTCTAAATTGTTGTTCCATACACTACCGGAACTCTGAACACAATGCCAAGTATTTCCACGAACTAACCTCAATTGCAATTGGGTCACTATTTTGCGAAAAAAAATTACAAAATTTTTAAAAATCAACTAAATACACAAGAAGATGCATATTCACGTTATTTTCTTGTTATTTGAATCAACAAAAAATAAAAAAAAGAACGAATTGAATTTTACGGAAAACACGATGAACACCTGCACGCTACAACATTCCAACGAAAACTGACCACGCTAGAATCGCGAGAATCAAGCCGGTTATGTATTGTGTATATGTGTGAGTGTTTCTCAAATATTAGTGGGGAAAACCCAATACACAATCCGGACCAATGGAAGACCAGTATTTTATTGTAAACGTGTATGTGTGTGTATATCTGTGTGACTGACTGACGGATGACGACTTTAATGTTTGGTTGCGTGTGAAACCGGCCTGTCTGGGTCCTTAACCTAACTTAACGACGACGTCGATGCCGACGACGGCGGCGGCGACGGTAGTGGCGACACTAACGACGTCGATACGCTATCTCTATCTAACAGGATACACCCGCCCATCAATCCATCTCTCTTCAAATTTCGAAAAATCCGCCAACTGTTTATAAAAGAAAATTTTCCGAAGATTCCCCAACTGTATAAAAATCACAAATTTCTTTCAAATTACCTAAATACGGACGGTTCTATTTGAATAAATTGCTAGACCATGAAAAATAATCATTCATTAAAAATTTGAAGGTGAAATTATAAGTAATAAGCAAGTTGGCGGTGGCGGTGGGTTTTATTTTCTGTTACCAAGCGAAAATTCGACTGAGAACCGAAATCATCGGTGAATGCGAGAAAAAAAGAGAGAAAATGTAAAAAACATGATAAAATTTCATAATGAACTTGAGATCGAACATTCAACCGAATTATATATCTTATCAGTTCACACAAAAATCAGCTGTTTTATTTATCATCATCGTTTATTACATATAAATAAAATAAAAGTTTTAACAATTAATTAAAGTTGAAATTCACACGAGATTTTGTGTCTTAATTAAAGATCCGATTCTCACCGGAAAAATCGTAAACCAAGAAAAATCGTTTCTTAAATGATTAAAAGTATCCAAACGGCAACAATAACAAAAAGAAAACAAGGGGAAAGAAAACGGAAATGAAGTAACAACACACTTACAATTTATATTGTATACGTCACATCCGGATTTTTTTTTGTGATAATTTTACATACTCATCATTAATCATCATCGAGTAATAATGGATGAATCAAAAATTGTTAATAACAACAAAAAATACAGGTATTGATGCTTCTTATCAATTATTTACTCATTAATTTTAGGAGAAAAAAGAACAAAGATAAACGCCACTGTCATCATCATTATTGTTATTATTACCATATATGGGCATTTTTTTTGCTTTAACATTGCTATTATTATTATTATTATTGTGCATATCGACAAGAAACAGAAACTGTAAGGACACAGAACCTGAATCTGTATGACGTCACACCGCCCCCATTCCTTATTGCTATTGCTGTTTGTTGTTGCTCCAGCTGCTGGTAAATAGTGTTGCTAAGGCGCTTTATACATGTTAGTGTATGTGTGCGGTTTTATATGTTATAGACGCATATAGTTGTGTTTGTATTTGTGTGATACTGGTTAAAATGGATAATCAAGTGAGCCAAGGTCGTCACAAGGACGTCGGCATTTGTTATTTATCGGCATTCCAATAATATTCTTTTGTTTGCAAGATTGTTTATTTTTTTCCTCAGTGTGTGGTTTCATCAAACAAAAAATTCTTGATAGATACAAATTACAATATTATTTAGTGACTTGAATATTTTATACAATAGAATGACTTGAGTGAAATAAACCAAAAAAGAAACAATACAAAACAATTGATTAAAACAACAGAAATCTAATCTCAATATGAGGAATTAATGACTACAATATTGTGCAATATAAATAGGGACGTCATATAGAATACACTCATCAATTCAATTATTCAATTTCAAATCTTACTCAATAACAATACACAAATTATCATCATTATAATTATTATTATAACACAAGTAGTTTCGAATGTATTAATTTGGTTATAATGTAAGGGAGAAATCGTTATTTTTTTGCCCCCGTTAACGTCCAACATGAATGATGAAGCGTTTTTTCTTCTTTATTTTAAACCGTTTAACCCCCATATAAAATATGCAGACACACGCACACAGGCACAGGCAGAAGAAATGTCAATAAATAAAACACCCTTGATACCCTTTTCAATATAGGAAGTTCATCGATTATTTGTTTCTTTTTCATATAAAAATAGTCTTACAAGAAATTGTAATATTTCAACCCCTCGAATAATTTTTATTTCTTGAAACACTGTACACAAAACTCGTTCATTTATTGTAATTTGTATGGCAAAAACAAGAACTACCACCGTGGATTTGAGACAAAAGAATGAATGTTCTCTAATTTTGGAAAATTCACAAATATTACAATTCTAAAGTGCAAAGTTCGGGGTTAATAACAACAACAACAACAACAACAATAAACTTGGGAAAGAGAATTCGCAATTTTTGTTTTGAATAACATAACAAGCATCAATCACACTAGCTCATTGTTGTTTGTAAAATATTTCCTCATCCTCTTCTTTATCTTCTTTAATTTTATTTCCTGTCATTCAACAAATACACAACCGTAACATTTATGAAAATAAACAATAGATAAATAACGAGGATTATATCAAGAAAAAAAAACAAATATTGAGAATTAGTAAACTTATAGGCAATCGATGTGATTTTATCATTAAAAATTAAAAGGAAATTATAATTTTTCCGTATTTTCAGTATTTATAAAACTGCACCTAATGAAAACGCGTTGAAACTATCAATTTCTACAAGTTATAAGAGAGAAATTTCAAGGAAAATATCTCCGATGATGACA
>JAZBGW010001522.1:0-15092 GCA_037464815.1 Mylabris variabilis
TAATCGCTGTTTGAAAATTTACTGTTTTCTCACGCTGAATCGACTTAATATATCCGGAATACCCTTAAAAATAAATTTTATATTTTTGTATAAGCATTTTCAAGAAATACCTACCGTTATTTATTCAATACATTTATTTATTTATTCATATGATTTGATACATTCCACACACAAATGGAAATTAATATAATTTATTTATCCATTTATTTATTTAATGATTAATATCTATAGCTATACTCTACAATTGTTCTATTGTTTATTAATAATTATAGGTTTTTACGATTACATTTCAATTAAATTAAAAAAATAATAATTAGACAATTTGTTAATTATAAAACACGGCGACTTGGAATACGATTTTTTGAAATGTAAATATTACAATTGGGTAAATAATTTATTGTTATCAAACGAATTTCAACTTTATTTAAATTATCAATAAATGTCAATTTTACCAGTGATTACATCAAGTTACGCTGTACGTTCTTGATTCATAGTTCGGTTAGATTGAAAATAATCAGGTGTTATAATTAAACAAATGATTAATGTTGAAAATATTGTGAATCGACTGTACACGTCCCTGCAGCTGACTTCTAGAATGTACGAATGTACAGTCATGTCAATTGCTCAGTTGTTTTCTTCAATAAATTTACAGATTTTGGATAAAATTTATCGATTAATATTTGCCATTATTAAAAAATTATTTATTCCAAAAAAATTCCGTTAATATTCAATAACGTTTCTTATACAATTCTTATCATGACCATCGAACATGTACATTTAGGTCAAGTTTAATGATTCAGTATTATTTACGCATTTTGGAGATTTGAAGGACATTTTTCTAAATTATTCACGAATTTTTTCTATTACCAATCGTATTATTTATTGTCTTAAAAAAATGCATTTAGGTGTGGTTTTATTTTTGCTTGCAGTAAAATCAATATCTAGTCGGGAATTTTCCAGTTGATATCACCCCTCCTACCTACAACAAAACCACCCAATCTACCCTTGTGTATTGTATACTTACTGGAAATTTCCAGTTGACAAATCTAAAAATTCCAAGGGTCAAACAAAGGGCAAATGTACCATCGGTCTAAAGGCGAGGGGTGGAATTTTAACAAGTATGCCAACTTGATTTACAGGACATATACACAATTGAATTGGGGTATTTTTAAATATTCCCAGGGAAGAATTAAAAAAAAATAATTCGTTGTGTGTGTTTGTGAATGTTTCTATTATAAAATCCCATTTTGGATCGACGTTCCGGTTTCTAGAACAAGGGACAGCTGCGTAGTATTTTCTCACAACTGTACGTGTGGGAATTTAGGATGGATTTCTTTATTTTTGAAATATGCAATTAAAAAAATGGCTACATAATTTCTGAAATTATTAATAATTGCTGCATTTTTAGGAATTTATCGTTTTACGTATGGAGGCCATTTTATATCGCCTCTATTTAAGTACGACGTAGTTTATGAGTGGAATATTTAGGAAATTAATCACCCTAAATTAAGTATTTTTTTGGATAAAAATACCACCAACAAATCTAATAATGATTCATCTTTGTTGATTTAATTTGTTTTTTTTCCACCATATGGTGCAATATTTGATAAACAAGCAAAATGCCGGATAATTAGAAATGTTACTATTTTTTTATCTAAATAGAAACTATATTTAGTCAGATCGATAATATTTTTAATTATTTTTACGATTCATAATTAAAAACCAATGTGTATTGTAAAATGAAATTTGAAACAAAATGGCGTATTTAACAGTCAACATGATGGAAATTTCCAGAATTCAATAGAATTATTATTTCCTTTACGTCCTCTAACAAGAAAAAAACTATACATTTACATTGATTAAACAAAGATGGATATATTTAACGTTTAGATAGTTGTGACGAATTCGTGAGGCCTCGAAAATCAATAATGGCGTCATTTCTAGAAAAAGTCTATTGGTGGGGGAATTTAGTATAAATACGGAGCGCTTGGAAACAAGGGCGCAGTTGAAGTGATATCGTACGTACGATAGTGTGGTGAGAAGAATGGAGAAGAAAGAAAAGCAGAATGGTGAAGAGAGCTCAGCTGCCGACGGGAAATTGGTGAAAATTCATAGTAGACGAGGACAACGGTGACGGCAACGATACACGGACAGGATTTGTATTTTTCGTATCACAAATTTTTGTTCAAAAATAGCGTTTTTCTCCTATTTGAATATTTAGATTTTTTCTCGAACAAAATACAATCGTAGATTGCTTGCTTAAATTTTGTCAAATTTCCTCACAATTGTTATCTATTTAAAGTCTGGCCAACTTTGAATAGATACAATCTGTTTATTGGGCATTGCAAAATTTTTCAATTAATAAGCGAAACAAAGCAAAGTTTGCAAGTTTTTCTGTTTTGTCTAGAATTAATCCACATTAATTATTTTACTTTCTTGAAAATCTGGAAGAACAACGCAATTGTGGTATGAATTTGTTCGTTAATTTCACAGGAAAATCATCAAATATTTGAAAATCCAATATGGCGCCTGTAGGGTGCGGTCGCCATTACAATGTCGTAAAGAGACACGTATGTTGATAGTTAATTCATATTAAACGCAATAAGATGGCAGCACAAAGTCCGGTTTTTCTGCTGACGCAACAAAACAGCAATGGCAATTAATTATTGATCGGGTTCTTCTCTTCTACTTGCTGCTCTGCTGCACCGTCTCGAAAACCGATTTTTCTAATTTTGAAAATAAGCACTTAATTACACGTGTGTGTGAAAGCCAAACGCAAGAGATACAAAAGGGTATGAATCAATAGATTTTTTCCAAAAATCGTTAAAATTGTTGAAGGTCCTCTGGTATTGTCTGTTCTGGTCGAAGGTGGTATATATTGTTGCTGTTTATAGTAGTTATGTCCTCCATTTGGTCTAATTTTGTTACAAATAATTCGAATTAAATCATCAAAATAGAGTAGTAGCTCATTCAAGAGATATTAGGAGATAACACGGAGTAAACTGTTCAAAAATAATTGATCAGGCTAAATATTCAACAAATTTCTTCTCTGGTAAAAATACAACACGAGACTTTTAAATCGATTTTTCTAGATTTTAATATGTCTGCCTAATGAAAGAGCGAGAGAGAAAGCAACAGTTTGAAGTTCAAAAAAAAACGAGAAATGAATGGATTTTTCTTTTAATAATAAACGTTTAGATTTTTTATTCTATCGAGAGAAAAAACCGGAGATTCATCCCTTGGTAATTCAGAGATAAAGAAAATCGAATTAAAACGTAAAAGCTTAATATTATCTATCACATATTACACCCCGGTTGATTGTGAAAGATGAATTCTGGACTATGAAAATTTAATTCCAAATTGTGATTTTCCCCGTGTTTATTTTATTTTTAAATAATTTGTATTTTTTGACGTTTGTTGTATAAACATTTTCTACTGACTTGTTTTGTTTCCGATATATAATACTAGCCACCTTGTTAAAATAATTTTTTGATTGAAAATCAATTGGAGAAACTGGCGTTTGTAAAACAAAACTAAAATTGAATAAGTCAATAAATAATTTAATTTAGATAATCAGGCATAAATTTGTTTATTTGATTTATTTTTTATGCACCAATTATTCCTACAGTCAATTTGATTTTTAAATATAGCTTTATTGAAAAAAAAAGTACTCTTCCATATACATATGAATATTTGTCCAAGAAATCATCTCTGAAAACCGGGGCCAATTTTAGAAAGTAAGTACCCTTCATATTTTTAGTTAAATTAAATATTTCTTTTATACAGGTCTTTCATAACGTATTGCAATCAAGAGTAAATGTGCATGCATAATTCGGTAATTTAACACTTGAGACAATCGAATATTAGGAGGTAGGATTCAATTTTTCTTTTATTTTCACTATAATTTTAGGGAGTACATGGTAAATTCAGGAGAGTATATTACCATAAAACTACCAGAATCAACCATAATGGTCAAAAGTTGAAATTTATATTAGGTATAAGACAGACTTCTAGGGCGGCTAAACTCTGAATTTGGTGTGTAGTACCTGTCGTTTCTAGTGGCCACTTGCGTTATTATATTGAATAAAGAAAATACAAGGTACCTGAAAGACCAGAACTGTAAGCTTATAATTTGAGTATTACGTAAAAATTAGAATTCGGGGACAAAAATATAAACAATAAGACTGATAATAAATCAAAATGAATTTTAAGATCAAATGATTTTGAACAAATCTTCCAAATTGATAAATTTTAAGATCAAATGATTTTGAACAAATCGATGAAAACAATTGAAGATAGACTGAAACCGTATGATTATATTATTATATTGCATATTGCATACTTGAATATTGCTTAAATAAACCAAATTATGGAATTTTGAGGGCAATCGAAGTATTTCATAATTCTGTTTTATCTGAGAAACATTACAATCACGGCATAAATCATGCTTGTTAGCAGTAGATACGCCTGAAAAATATTTGCGAGAAAATCCATCTCTTTCAAATTAATTTGTAATATGTTCGTAAATATGCTTCTTTTAATTGAATTTGTTGAACTCTAGAAGTAAAGGAGGGGGATATTTGTAAAGGGATAGTTACAATTAAGAGAAAGTATAATCACGATTCATTTTACTAATACTTGATTTATATAATAATATATACCAAAAATTAGATTAATCGTTATTATAAAACTTAAATAATATGTACTTACGTTATATTTTAAGATGTGTGTATCTGTTTCTTAGATTTTTTACATTTATTAATATTAACATTTAATATCTTAAATTTTTAAAACTTGTTACATTGAGAATGAAGTCGTGGATTAATCGAATTTCCTCTAATTTTAATAATAGCTTATAAGTTTAATATAAAGATTTCGTAATCTTACTTACCACCGGTCTTAATTGCTTATATATTGCTAGGAGGTTAAAAATTGAAGCTTTAGTCTAGTCTATATAGGTTTATTATTAATTAGAATGAAAATGTGCCAGTGAAGCTGTGTTTTTCGTTGTAATTAAAATTTGGCCACATTTCAAAATTTTCTGATTGTGTTTGATATATCCTATATTTTGCTTTTCTTGTCTTTGAATAATCATTTTAGTGTTACTTGTGTTGCATGATGTATTTTTTCGCCAATTGAATAAATATGATCGCATCAATAATTCCATGCAAAAAGAACACCATGATTTGGCTTTTATCCCTGGTATTAAATTCAATAGCACTATTTAGGTATATGTATCTGGCACATTGAAATACGCACAAAATAATATATTTAATAGGGCATATTAATGATTTTTCGTACGCACAAAATATATATTATATAGGGCATATTATAATAATTTTTCGTACTAAATCTTGGGGACCACAATCCATAATCGTACATAGTTAAATTGGTAAATAGAACCCAGGTTTTGTTATTGTTTGCCTATAATTTCACTAAATACAATATGCTGCTACAGGTGTCATGTCTACGTCCACAATTAACTGATACTATTCTATTGCTGTTTCTTTGTAAAATGCTTACATTTTATAATTGCTATTTCAATTATTTTAAAATTGCAATTTTTAAAAAGCCCAAGATGTTTTTTGCAGCTTTCTTGGATTTCCGAACATTTCTATAATTAACCCCCCATACTATATTATACTTCAAGTCATTCAGTTCAAATTCCATTATTTAAAATTGTTTATTTAACTTTAATCAATCCACGAGTCTATTGAAAGTTATTGAATGTTTGCACTGAAAGAAAGCAACAAAAATATGCGCCCAATATCTTTTAGAATTAAGTTTAAGGTTAGACCGTTGCAATTTCGCGATTAGATTTGCTAGAATATGAATGAAGAGTATTACAACTACGTAAAGAAAAAATTTATCTTCCAGGCAAATGTTCTTGATTTGATGTGGATTTAGTGGATTGATGTCGTGCTGTTTCTAAATTAAAATTTGTTTAAAATATGATTGTAACTGAGTGATGTAAGAAGTGTTGTTTGAATCTGTGTAAAAAGCACTGTACTTTGATAACGTAAAATTATAGAGAAATATATTCTACATTTTTGTTGGATTGAATTGTTTTAGTAGACGTTGATTGTGTGAATATAAATGTTTTTAAATTCAGTAAACAATGATGCCTTTGGTTAGTGTAGTGAACGCAATATTTTTTTTTGTAAGTTGTGCCTTTATAAGGGGGGAAAAGTGATAACTTTTCGTGTGCTGTGATCCTCTAATTGTAGTACTTGAAAACACTGATCACTTTATAATTTCTGATACTTCCCTCTGTTTTTATTATTCTAACCTATTCTTTTTTCTTCGTTACTTTCAAAATTTTCCTCTAGTCAGTGTTTTCGAACATCCTTGTCCCCAATGTAGAGAAAGTTTGGATGTAAATTTCCTAGTTTATTGTGTGATCTTTAAGTAGTAAGAGTGGTCTCAAATGATAAGTTCACAGGTTGAAGTTTAACTGATCAAAAAAATATCTATAATTCTATTTGAAACGTTACTCGATCTATATTACTGTGACAATATTGTAGTTTGTGTTAAAGAAATGGAAGTTTTATACAGTGTCAAACTTAAATCCAATTTAATAAGATTAGCAAATACATCCTGTTTCCTATAAATGAGTAATTAATGCAGAGTAGAGGTTTTAGCTGTAAGGTAAATTGATTTTTAAGAGTCTAGGTCCTCCCAAAAAAGGCTACTTGAAATTAGAGGTTCGTGTTTGTCAAATCTAAAACAAAAATTGCGGTCAATCGAGTAAGTTGCAAATCTGTGTGTAATATCAATTTAACTTTGAATTTGAAGTGTATGTTTATGTAAGGTACTTAAATTGATAACATATGCGAATTGTAAGATTTGGAACGTATGCGAGAATAAAATTGAAGTAGACTTTAAAGTACAAATGAATAGATCTGGTTTACATATCTTAAAATTGTCCTATCACTATGAGAAAAATGAAACGTGTTTTATTGACAAAAATCCTAATTAAATACTAATTATGAAAGAGATGGGTGTGTAAGCAATAAATATAAAAACGTTAACGTTAAGTGCAAAAGCCTTAAATAAAATCAACAAAAATATATGTATAAAACTATATGAAATTGACGCTAAGAGATTGTTCTAAACATTTATACAAAAAACGGCAAACATTTTATAAAACAATATAATATATACTTTCTAATTATCACAATCTTAGGATGATAAAATATGCAACCATCGCTAATCTATATTGAACACGAGACAAAATAGGATGTGTAACGTACAAGAATTTTAAAGAGTCTTAATTGTAAGACAAAGGTTAATAGACATAAAACGTTTTATATTTACGCAATTACGAGAGATTCGAATCCATTAAGGCCAGTAACTGAAAATTCCAAAATTCTTACTAAAAGAAAAATTGACTATATTTGAGACTAAATAAAACATTGAATTTATTCAAATAATCTAAAACAAATGGTCAAGAAAACCAATTGTGTTGGCGTTTATTACTGCGTTTCAACTAGTGACAAAAGTTTTATCATTTATCAAAACATATTCCAGAGATTGGAGTTTATACGTCCAGTAATCTTATAATAAGAGCGAGTTGTCTAAGATTAAGTACTTCCAGAAAAATTGGGGAGCAATTATTATTAGAATATTTCATGAAAATCTGAATTTTTATACTTATTGTTACAAGTTTTATGAGAAATCTACACGGAGTGAGTTAATTTACGAATAACAATGCTTAATAAAGAACAAGATTTCAGAAGGCTATGTCCCCATTTACAATATGTTTAAAATTTTACAAAATACGGCCTAAACGTAAGAGTACAAAAATTGAGAACTGAAATTTATACAATACTATCAAATTCGATTGATTAGAAAAAACATATTTGAAAGGTGAGGTGGGCAGGGCATCTATTTAAAAATGTATTATCAAATAATTCGACTGAAATTTGTATTTTAACAAAAAGCATGCATATTTTCAGCTTTTATATATAGGAATGGTGGCCGCCAAATAAGCACTTAAAATGTACCTCAATCAATAGTAATTTTCCAATAATTTTTACTATCATAGTTCACATATTTGCAACAAAAATTGTGTATTTTTTACAGCTTTGTAGATTAAATTTCAATTAACATAAATCTTAATAATTAAGAGTAAAGGAAAGGAACACCAATGAACAAAGCACTGGAAGAAAATCTAAACAAAAATTAATAAATTAACGTACGTACGTAAATCATAACAAATTTTAACATTTTTTATATCATTTTCTTATAAAAAAATAGCTGCGTGATAAAGTTGATCGATCTCAAACAAGTGACTAACCTACAGGTGTAATTATGTAAAGATTCACTAAAAATTAGTTATGCGTATATAAAAATTGTGTCCAAATATTGCTTATTTTGTGTGTTTTAGTTTTTCGGCTAGTTATTTCACATATTCAAGTGTTATTTCAAGTTTTCTTTTATTAAGGTGCAGCATGAAACGTACGGTTGATTGGGTGGTTAAAATAATATCATATCAATTATTAATCTTTGCACTTTCAGCATATTTACCCTAATAAATTATATGTACAAGTGGTTTATAATGAGAAAAAGTAACGTTTTGCTTGTCGTTTCTGGTTAGTGGTTTATTTTTGAGTGTTTTTCTTATATTACGCCAAACGTGTCTTGTAAATAATGCTTTAAAATTTTATTTTTAAATATTTAATATTGTTTCGTATTTCTTCTTTTTAAATACTCAACAGTTCCAAAAATCATTCAATTTTTAAGAGTTCTATTTTAGCTTTTTCCTTTCAATTTTAATATTTTTGTCCTTAGATTGATGGTTTTTTATTATTGCTGTTCTCTGGTTATTTTACCTCATTATCTATTTTTAATTATGTCTTTTCCAGGTATATTTATAGGTGTATGATGTCGCTCGCTATACCTGTACGATTTTATTAGTATGTACACTTTACCCAATATATTTTATCAATTTGATTCTAAATGTCAATTTTTCAGTTTTGATTTCAAACATTTACTCCTAGTAATTGCACTTTCTATTCATAAATTTTTAATTCATTTTACATAAATTATTTGAAAATCTTTTTCAGTTTTAATTAATTTTAAAATTTTGTGCTTTATTAAATTTTATAATACCAATAATTAAACGGTAACAACGTTAACACAATACATTAACAGAAAAGAAACAAGAAAATCGGAAATTTCTCTTAATGTGGTGCCACAGAGAAGAAAATGTAAGTTTATTTTACATATTTATAATAAAAGACTCGTTTAAATTGATCAATTTAAAAAATTAATAATCATTGATTTAAGCATCTTGAAAACGCGTTATGATTAAATAAATTTCACATTTTAAGCCGGCTAAATATTTCTAATTAAAAAAGCGCATATATGCAGTCCATGATAAAGTAGAAAGTTTTTTAGTTGAACTTTTAAACCTCAACATTTTTTCTAAATCAAAAATATGAATTGAATGTATTTCTAAGCTTAATGTTCTTAAATTGGTTAGAAAATAAAAAAAACCCATGGGTTTGTAAAAAATTACAATTATAAGGGAAAATGTTAGGAAAATGTTAGAATAGAGAAACTGACGTCAGTACATAATTTTTACAAATTACCAGGTATGATTTTCATTAAATTCAATTTAAAATTGTGTAAGAGGTGGTGGGTGGGCAAAATTTCGCATTACCTATTTTTAAGCGTAAAAATTAAACTTTAATGAACATAATTTAGTTATTTTACTGATGTTTTTAATGTAATCATATCAATTAGGTTTGATATTTGAGACTATGAGTGTTCATACAGTGAATAACGGCTGGTTTGAAATTATTGTAAGAGATACTAGTATCTTCATTCATTATTTTACTGTTTTAAATAAACCATATTTCTCGTCATTTTATTAGTTCTCTAGAAATTATAATTGTAAAGAATTTATTACTGAAAATTGTGTTACCCTATCAGTTAATGTTCTATAAAATTACTAATTTTCAAGTAAATATGTAAACAACAAATAATGTGATACAGAGTAAGAATGATTTTTGTTTATTTTCACGAATGTTGAGGTGTCAATCATTTTTTAAAACTTCAGCTCTTCACGAAAAAGTATCAAATAAGAAAAATTGTACAAGTAGTTTATTTAGATAATGTTTTTCTGTTATATGCAAATTGAGGCGGTAAAACGGTAACCTTAGAATGCGTGCTATATTTATATTTTTTCCTTTTGTTACATACTTTTCATCCTCACGTTTGTGGTGGTAGTAAAATAATCTTTCCTGTTTATGTGAGCATATATTTCGTAGAACATTATTTGTTGTTTATCAACATAAAATTGTTAGTGTTTTAAAATGTTAGATGAAAGAATTTGATGAAAGGGAGGTGGGTGGGCCCAAACACTTTCCCATTGATTATAACGTCCAGTTTATGGAAAAAGTTTGGAAAAAATTATAAAAAATACCTATAACATTAACGTAAGCTACTCAAATAAAATACTCAGATGACTTAAAGCATAAGAAAATAAAAGCAGTAGTTGTATGTGTATTGGCAATATTTAAACAAATACCCTTAAATATTTTAATTGGGGGTAGATATGAACAATAACGAAATGTATGCAAATTAGAAAACGTCTTAAAGCCTAGGTGAGGTAAAACAATTTGTAATTACAAAACGAAACTGATTCAGTTTTTAGAAAAATCAACATTGTATCGATCATGAAACAATGCATTAATGCAGCATTAAAATCCTATAAAATGAAAATAAAAATAGGTTGATGAAAATGTTTTTAACAAAAGAAATACAATCTTGATAACATGAGTACTACAAAAATATATTTTAAACATTTTAAAGAAAATCGTAGCCTAGGTAGATTTGAGTTTTCTAAATATAAATCAACTCAACGTTTCACACCATTTTACATTACTAAATGATTAAACAATAATACAATGTCTTGAGACAATACCGATAATAATTATTGTACGTTTTGATGAAAGAGGAGGTGGGTGGGCCAAAATTTTCAATAAGTATATTGTAATATTAGAATCGTCGTCGTGCTTTTTCATATTAATCTACTCGATGCTTTTTGTGCTTGTTTTATGTGGAATGAATTAGAAATGGTGAAGGTACGTTGATTTGGCTGAAATATTGCGCTACGCTCGTTATTTTGGGTACTTGAATGAAATTTTACAATCTGTTGAAACCATACATAAAAAAAATGCATTGATATATGAAGATTATAATGACTCACCGTCCAATAAAACCAGAAAAATACCATCGAAATAGGAATGAATTGGTATATCTACCAAATAATCGACAATCCGTATAAATGATTTTACCATTCAGCTAAACAACACAAATACATCTCAATGGTTTTTTAGTATTTAAGTGTTTTAAAAGTGTTTATACATAATCGTAAGGGTTTATCTGTCTAAATAAAACTAAATTCCAGTTGTAATGACTGTGTTTCATTTTTATTACTTTATGCACCTCTAATTATCAGTGATGAAGATGGGTCTAAAAATTCTTCCGAGACGACATAAGGTTGCTGAAACATGCCCTGTTTCAATTTTATATTTTATTACTATTTAATTAAAGAAAACAGATTTGAGGTGTAAAACGTTTCTGAAATATAGGCACAATATACATTTGATTACGCTTTGAAACCAAAGCTTTAAAAATTGAAAGAGGAGGTGGGTGGGATCTTTTCCACAATACAATTAGGACAGCGACTAATGAAATCCAAATATTTCAATAAAAACTGAATCTTATTACCAATGAATTTGTGCTTAAACCAGGCTTATGTAAAGTATTTGAAAATAACGTCTAAATGTGCTAATTTTTAGGGATAAATTGAAATCGATCAAGTCATTTGGTCATGAATTTTAACTATGAAAGCTAATTAGTTCAAATTTTTGCTATGAGCTGTTGCAATAAATGTACTAAAAAAGAGCTACCTTCAAATACATTTTAACAAGATTCTTGCAATCATTTAGAAGCAAATCCTTTTTCGTAAAAGCTTTTTGCTTGGGTAATATTCACACAAGTGTGTAGAGGATTTTCTGCATGTACTGTTCCTTGTATGTCAGGTTTTTATTTGCAATTATGATTGACAAAACAGTACAAAAGGTTCTTATCTAATTTCACAGATAATCGTTACCGTTATGTTTAGGCAAATGCATGGTATATATTTATGTGAAACGTTGCTTTTCTTATGATTTGTAATTATTTTATTGTACAAAGTGGTGGTATTTTTGATAGTTGAATCAATATTTGCTTTTACTAATTATTGAAAGTCATTATTGCACCCGTTTGTTATTTATTCAAGCCTTAACCAAAATGATGCGTTAATGAAAGTTTAAAAAACAAGGTGATGCTTATACAAAAATACGATACTGCTTATTGTTATACATGCCCATATTTTTTACTATTCTTCGTATTTAAAAGTCTCTGAAACTTGTGTTTCCTTGCGGTTTCAATGATAAAATGTTCCAATGACGGACAAAATATTCGATAGAAAAATTGTTGTTTTATATGTTCGTAAAAAAATTTGTATCAAGATAATTATTTATTACTTTTATAATACGAATACTATTTATTAATACGTTATTGCTGCATAAGCGTATAATGTCCTGTAATTTTTATATACTGTATGATTTTAAGTGAAAAATATTGAAACATTTTCAAAGCGAAAGAAATACTGCAATATATACTGAAATAATTGTTGATTTAAGACGAAGTTTGTAATGTTATTTTAAATATGATAATAATTACCAATTTATATACGATTATAGTGAAATTATTGATTGTCCGTTAAAATACTTGAATTCCCATCTCAAATATTATTATTAAATATTTCTTTAGGATATTCTAACGATAAATTTGTTATTTATAAAATTATAAAAATGATGTTATATATTTTGAAGCGTTACATTTGATTCGTTAATTAACTGAATTTATTGCTAACAAATGTTATGAATTTGATATTACAGTAATGTCTTGATAAAATCCAAATTCCCCAATTACTGTGAACATTTGGTATGGTTACCTACAGGCAAGAAAATTTTGAAAAAATGTTGCTTTTATACAGTGTTAATTATGTAAAGATGAAAAGTCAGAATCCGGGCAATTAATTTTAGAATTACGAAAAATTGAATCAATGTTTTATTGAATAATGGCATCAATTTCTATTAAATAAATAAATACTTTATAATAGCAAGTTTAATGAAGCTTTTAATTTTACTTAGAGTGTAATATCTTGAATACCAAGGCAAACACTTTCTAGCCATTCAGTAGCTATATCAAATGTTTATCATTCTTATCAGGACGATTCATAGAAACGTTCACATAAGAATACAAATCCTGAAAATGAGAAATTTCATTCATTTTGTCCTTTCGCCCAACATGTTAAATGATAGAAACTAAATTTTTTGTAGATACCACCATGGGTTGCTTACTTGTATCAAACGTTTCTTTCATCAAAGATAACTATATCACACTTTTATTGTATCCTAATGAGACTACATTTTCATTGTGTTTTTCAAGTCCGAATTGCTAAATTACAACCTTTGTTTATTGAAAAAAAAAACCACCAATTATGTGCAGTTTTTTTGTAGTAATAATTCTTAGAAACTCGAAATTGTCTTTTCCGATTAAAAATGCACTGCACATAAAAATCAGAACTTTAAATTATTTTGTTTATTGCTTCTAAAATTTTTATATTCTTGTCAAAATCATTTCCAGATAATTTGTTACGATAATTCGAATATTTAGGTAGCCCGGATTGGGTCTAGTGTACTTAATTTTTATTTGGGATAGAAAATTATAAACATAAGTGTGAAATTTGAATTTTTTTAAGAGACATATGCCATTATGCAAATACTGCTGCAGCGATTATTCAACTGACAATTCAAGATTATTGGTTTAAGCATGAAAAGTATGATTTATCAAACACTGCATATCACAAAAAACGATTGAGCAACAGGTCTCCCATAGAATTCTTTATTTGTCCAAACTTGGAAAATAATCTCCTTTGCTACATTTATTACTTTTAAGTAGGTACTTCAATTTTATATAAGAGCTCGAGTTAAAATATTTTATACAGTAATATAAAAAATTCAAGGTGTTGGGCACATGCACTCTATGCTGAACACAAATTTTCGAAAATACTTTTCAATAAGAGAAAATATAAATTTTATGTCTTGCGATGATGAAGAAGCGTTGGGCGAGCAAATAAATAGGTATTCCAATGTACTTTTAGCGCTTAGTAGTAGCAAAAATCTTATAAACCGTCATCCAGATTGAAGACTTGTCCGTTATCTTTTTAACTTTTAGAACATGTTAAGAGTATGACATGAGATAAACAGAATATTCGAACCTATCGCAATAGTAAGTTGTAAAAATGATGCGTAATGTTATGCGTAAAATTAAAATGATTTCAAGTGCAAAATTACGTAAGCGAAAAAACTGATGTAAGGGCGGAGGGTGGGCAACAAATTTAATCGCCATTGACTAATTACCATATAGAAAATCATTTTACTGTTGATAAAAATAGTAGGAAACTTATGTTGAGGTATCTTATGAAACGATACAGAACGATAATAAAGTTTTTTTAATTATTGCAATATTTTTAATAAGGGTGAAAGAAATTGAAAGTTTAACAAAACTTGAACACTAAACAACAACGACTTAGGTCCCAATGATTAAAAAACAATGTGAATCTTAAACCTTGCGACGATTACCTTTAATGAAATCTACCCTACTTTCAGCGTTAAAAAGCAAATCTTGAGAATCGACGCCCAAGCTTAGAAACTTCTTACCTTTAAAATATGATAAAGTATAAGCATATGAGATGCATATAGATAAACGATTCTGTTACAGAAACAATGCGTAATGCGTCATATAAAAACTTGAAATGATTACAAATGCAAAAATGTTGAAAATGTCATGTAGAAGCAAAATTGATGTAAGGGAGGAGGGAGGGTACAAATATTAATTGCAATAAATTTTTATTGCTTGGTACAAATCTAAGGATCTTATCCATAACATAAGAGAATAGCATATGAGTTGTATACTTGTTAGGAAATATAAGCGTGAAACAAAATTTTAAAATGCGAAGTATTCTA
>JAZBGW010001523.1:4747-15082 GCA_037464815.1 Mylabris variabilis
TGAAAAATGATGTAAGTCTGGCAACTTTTTAACATCAGATCTGGTGAATTTATTTTTTTCGACCTGGCAACTCTGCTTGAACGTGTAAACTAACCTATCTTTTACATGTTAACAAGATTTAAAAATTTTCAAAATTATTACCGAAAAATGAGTGTTTTTATACAACGTTTGAATCGTTTAACCGGCAACAATGATTGGATAATACAAGAAGAAGATTACGATTATCATCAAGAAGTGGCCCGTTCATCATTCGCTGATATGCTCCACGATACCGAACGTAATCAAATGTATGAGAAAGCATTAAAATTAGCCATTGATACATTACATTCAGATGGCAAGGAAGCAAACGTTTTAGATATTGGTACAGGTACTGGTTTATTATCAATGATGGCAGCCCGACACGGTGCTGATAAGATAGTTGCCTGTGAAGCTTTCAAACCGATGAGTGATTGTGCACGTCAAATTATCGAACAAAACGGCTATAAAGATCAGATACGGTTAATACCGAAACGATCAACGGATCTAACTATTGGTGACGATGATCTAAATGAGAGATTTAATATTCTAGTAACGGAAGTCTTTGATACGGAATTGATCGGTGAAGGTGCTCTAATGACATTCAAACATGCCCACGAGAATCTCCTTGATGATGATTGTATTGTTGTACCGAAATTGGCTAGAATTTATGCACAAGTTGTTGAATGTCCGCTAGCACAGAATTGGAATACAATTCAAGATGTCTACAGTAAAGATGGTAGATTATTACTTGAAATACCAGAATGTATACGAAACTGTCCAGGATCGGCAGCTGTACACGATTTACAATTAAACCAACTGGAGAATTTCAAAACGTTAATACCGCCGACTGTTGTCTTTGAATTTGATTGGTCTAGTCGAAATCAAACCGAATTTGAACGTCGCTCAATAAAAAAAGTACGTGCTGTAGATAACGGTCGAGCACAGATGGTATTCATGTGGTGGGATCTATTGATGGATATTAACAATGAGATTGTGTTGAGTTGTGCACCGTATTGGGCGCACCCATTGGAATTACCAAAAGAACAACTGCCATGGCGTGATCATTGGATGCAAGCCATCTATTATTTACCGAAGGAGATACATGTTGAAAACAATGACGAGATTGATTTGACTAGTAATCACGATGAATTCTCATTATGGTTTAATTTGGTAACTAAACGATCTGAAACAGAAGTGCAACAAGAACGACCGATTTGCAATTGTGGTCTACATATGGCTTTTTCACGTACACGTATCGGCCAGATGAACGATGTGAAACGTAACAAAAAATACGTACAAATTTTAGAAAAAAATATCAATACGGACAGTATTGTTTTGATATTAGGACATTGTTTCTATGTTAGTTTAATTGCAGCAAAATTAGGTGCTAAAAAGATTTATTATATTGAAAACAATCATCTATCGAGAAAGATTCTACAAGAATTCATCGATTATAATCGAATTGAGAATGAAATTGTAATGTTCGATCATTTCGATCAATTATCAACAATTAAGGATCGTATCAATTTTGTATTCGCTGAACCCTATTTTATTACTAGCATTCTACCATGGGACAATTTATTGTTTATCTTCACTTTGAGATCAATACAATCGAATGTATTTGTTGATTCTAAAGATTTAAAAATTTCACCGAAACAAATCAAAATTCGTTGTATAGCTGTACAATTTGACGATCTACATAAAATCCGTTTACCATTAGGGGAATGTGAAGGTTTCTCTATGGACATCTTCGATGAATTAATCAAGAATTCAAGTGATATCAGTGATGATATTGTTGAAGCACAACCATTGTGGGAATATCCATGCATTACATTAAGTAAAATTGTGGATTTATTGGAAATTAATTGTTTACAAACGCATAGTGGAGTCGACACACATTGTGGTCGTATTAAAATTAAATCTCGGTACGTTCTATATTCATTTTCAAACAATTTAAACAATTCTGGACCTACCGGGTCAGTCACCTAAAACGAAAGTTCCTGTGGCAGCTCCCATTATTTGGCGAGCGAATCGAAAAATATTACAACGATTTATAGGAGGGTCCCTAGAGAATATTTTATCAGATTTAGAAATCAGTAGCTCATTTGGAAGTTGGTCAAAAACGCTCGTTTTTGCGATGTTGCGATTTTCAAAAACAAACTAAACACGCAGAATGACTTAAAATGCCTCGAGGATCCTCCCAATATTAATTTTTTCCGTTTTTCTCCATTTTATTCAAGACCTGGTGGAAATGGCTGCATTTTTTCTAGTCTTTCTTAGTCGTTTTACATGCTTACCTCGTTTTTAAAAACCGCAGCCTTGTTCAAAACGAGCGTTTTTTGACCAGATTCCAAATGAGCTACGAGGTTCTAATTCTGCTAAAATGATCTCCAGTTACCACCCTACAAATCCTTGAAATATTTTTTGGAATCGGTCGCCAAATAATGAGAGTTTTCGTAAGAACTTTTCGTTTTAGATGACTCACCCGGTATGTCGATTCGGCGTGCGAAAATAGTCATTTTCAATCAGCGATTACTCCCTTGTTTTTAAAGATAATGTTAAAAATTGACGTGCGTTGGATAGAGCATTTCAAAATGCATGCTCTAAAGCTTTCTATTTTGGAAAAATATGATAAATTTCTGAATTGCAGAGAAAACTTTTAGACCCTGTTTTCTTTGTACATTTTCCTTCATAACTGGCTAAAACTTAGCCAATATTATCGATTTTCAAAATTTATCTAGTGATTTAAATAGCAGATTAAAAGAGCTTTCCAAATATTTAAGAATTTTTCTGATACGGTTGTCAGTTTTCCGATAACTGAAGAAAATTAAAAAAAAATCCAACAATTTTCAAAATAGAAAATCATACTCTCGGATTTAGAAAGGTAATGTGAAAGTAGAGGACATGAAGCTCGCTTAAAATCAAATTTTGAAAATTAAGTGAGTTTCAAGGCAAATTTGAACTCCTTTTTCACCTATTATATACAAGTATTAAAATTAATTAATTTGTTTTTTGATTGAGATGAAAAAGTTGGAAATTTTATATACTTCACGACCATATCATTACAAGTGAAAAATATTTTGAAAATCTGCCTGGAAATTCGACTTTCAATAGACGTTGTTTGTGTTGCTATGCGCTGTGTACCAGACGTTGCACACTAAATCACAACAACATTAACAATAACAACACAAGGATGGTCTATTGAAAATCAAATTTTCAGGCAGATTTTCAAAATATTTTGTTTATAACAATATGGCCGTAAAATAGATAAAATCTCCGATATTTTCATACCAATCAAGAAGCAAATTAGTTAATTTTAATGCTTGTGAATAGTAGGTGAAAAAGGGGTTCAAATTTTCCGTGAAACTCACTTTATTTTCAAAATTGGCTTTTAAGCGAGCTACATCCCCTCGGCTTTCACATTCCTTTTCTAAATCCGAGAGTATGATTTTCTATTTTGAAAATTATGCATGGCATGGAATTTTGTTTAAAATTTTCTTCAGTTATCGAAAAACTAACAAAGATATCGTAAAAATTCTTAAATATTTGAAAAGTTCTATCAATTTGTTATCTAAATCAATTGAAAAGTATTGAAAATCGATAATATTGGCTAAGTTTTAGCCAGTTATGAAGGAAAATGTACGAAAAAAACAGGGTCTAAGAGTTTTCTCCGCTATTTAGAATTTTATCACATTTTTCCAAAATAAAAAGCTTTACAGCATGCACCTTGAAATGCTCTATCCAACGCACGTCAATTTTTGACATTATTTAAAAAAACAAGCGAGTAATCGCTGTTTGAAAATTGACTATTTTCGCACGCTGAATCGACAAATGTCTCCGATTTCCCCTTAAAGGGTTTTAAAGCACTGCCTGTGGGCTAAAACTGTGATGGAATTATTACATGAAAATATTAAAGAATATCAATTAACTGAGAAGCATTCAACTTTATCACCGCTATACAGGAACCAAACCTTTTTTAGTTGATGAAACTGAATGATTTTTAATTAATTTATATTTTCAATTACAGCGTTGTTTATATTAAATTAATTAATTGTAAACAACGATGAGATTATTAATAATAGTATTAATGATTAATTGAAATTAATTAGAAGAGCTTATCACCGTTTAAAGTTAAACGGTGATAAGCTCTTCTAATTAATCTCAATTAATCATTAATACTATTATTACAACTTTGTTGTTTGCAGATATGGAGATTGTAATGGTATCGTTTTCTGGGTGGATTGGATACATGACGATGGCCATTTAATAACAACAGGACCCACAAAAGACCCAGAATTTGGCGAAATGATCGAATGGGACATGTATACGAGACAGGGTGTTTGTTTATTTTCACCTGAATGTACAGACATCATCAAATATGAATTTAAAGTTGATTATAATGAAGGCAATATTAGTTTTAAATACGAATTGTAATTCTAATAATACAAATTAAACAACCATTTGAATAAAAATTTATGTGTTATCTATAATAAAAATGGGCACGGTCTAATTTATTAAATGAATGGCAACAATCAAGTTTATCCAAATATTATACAAGGAAATCCGCATTTCGCAGAATTTGAATTTTCGCCATTGTTGTATTCCAAAAGACAATAGACCTAGACCAGGTTTATGAATGACACCTTAATCTCGTTAAATACTAAATAAATAATTTTTTTTAAGATTTATACGAGCAACAGAAACGCAATTTAACCACAGATAACGCATTTTTACCACCAACAGGTAGCAATCAAGATGATGAAGTTTACAATAATTCTAATCGTTGCATTCGTATCAATTGTAAGATTATTTCTAATATTTTTATAATAAATTCATTGATTTTCTATAAATTTCAGTCTCCGATATGGTGCAATTCGCTGCCTAATTTCGATCAACAACAACCAATTAGAGGTTTTGAGATCGTCAAAAATCACCATAAACGTGATCTTACTGAAATTACCAAAACACCAACAACATCTGTTGCTTCCAGTTTCGGTGATACAATTCAACGATTATTAAATTTATTTATTCTAGCACCAATACGTAGTGTTTTCTCGATCATAATTAATATAATACGACCAATTATTAGTTTTGTACAAGCAACTATCCGTATGATTTTTTCCGGTATTAGAGGAACTCTACAATCGATATTAAATTTTATTCGACGAATCTTCGGTGGTATATTCTAAACAACATTCTACCTTGAAACTAATTAACTGTAGAATGAAATATTACTAATAAATTACAGTGATGAAATTGTAGGAAATTTGTTTAATTTCTATTTTTGAATTAATCCCTTGTTTATCAGTTTCGGAACAATAACAAGGTAAAAGATTTCAAGAAATAAACAGAATAATAACTCAATTAAAATTGGTTTAAAGTCAACATTTATAAAAAAAATATATAACTGCTGACGTATCTGGAGTAAATCTCTGTTTAAATAGAATTTTAGAATTTATATACGACGAAATGTTTCCAAATTTGCGTATTTCATTAGATTACAATCGAAATGAAACTTGTAGCAACAACAATTTTAATCGTCTTGATAATTGTAAGTAATTCTAATTTAGACTTTTGTTTTAATTAAATGAATCAATAATTAAAGATACCGGCATGGGGTGGTGTTGTAAATAGTCAGTTTGATGACGAATTGGATGAACAAGTACGTTTTAAACGTCATTCAACTGCAGCATCAAATACTTCAATAGGAAGTACTGTAAGTGACTTGTTGAAACATGTTATTGAAAGAATTCGGCAATTGATTGATTCAATCTTACGAGCCGGTCTGAATCTATTACAATCATTAATTGTAAATGAAACGCCGAATAATCCGATCGATCAAATACGATTTACTTATCAAAACTATATTGTAAACGAATTGATTCAAGTTTTGCTACAGATGCATCAAGTTTTGTATAGTTTAAACAAATAAATCAGTGTAAAATTTTCGGATTTATAACAAATATAAACCAGTAAAAGTTTTAATTATTTCTGAGAAAAGAAGGTAAAAATCGGGTTTAGTTTGTATAGGGGTCGTGTTGAAATTATTCTTATATTATTGATACAAATTTTAAAATTTATAAACTAAATGAAATAAAATTATAATCTTCACAAAATCCGATATTATATTTGTAATTGTACGATTAAATGTTTATCTATTATTGAAATTCGTTCCTAAAGTACAGTGAAAAACCCAAAAAATTGAAGGTAGACTCATTGCACGATATCTTTTAATCGTCCACTAACAACCCTATCAAAATGTGTACCATCCCAATAAATCTTACCACAATCCTCGCATATATAAAAAACATCAATTTTCTCCATCACAGCATTTGGTACAGTATGAATTTGTATTTTGGCACCTAAACGTGTCTGACACAAGTCAATATCAATTTTGTCATTCGAATTTGATTGTTGACGATAATTATCACAATAATCATCAACATAATAATCATCATAATCACTAGCTCCATCATCATCATCATAACCAGCTGGTAGACAATTAACTGGCTTTGTTATCGTGGAAGACTGGTACAATTTTAATAATGTTGATTGGGGAATTTTCACATAGTTTCTACTATTGCAAGCCTAAAATAAAATTATTTTTATAAAACTATACAGGATGTCCCGTATGTTGCGCATTTCCTGGTATGAGCCAGATTGGGGGCAAAATTCTAAGATGAAAAGTCCTGTACCATTATCTCATCTGACGCACAGGTAATGAGTAATTAATTAAATTGCCAATGAAGAGTTCGCTATAGCGATTAGAAGAAAACTGGGAGGAGCCTTGGTAGTGAGACGTGGGCAAGGATAGCGACAGCTGTTGACAATAAGGGTGATCTCACAGCGTCAAATAATATCGGATTGTTTTTCAAGAAAAACGTTTTATTTTATTAATTTTAATAAAAAAGTAGATAATGACGTGTTTATAAAAGAAGTCAGGACTCTGTTTTTAATTTAGTACCAAACTAATACCAAAAATTTTGGAGTAAATAAAAAGGAAATATCACAGAGATGCCGGAATTGGTGCAACATCATCCAGCAGATAGCTGATAAGACGGCGGCGATTTGTTTCTCCCCTAATGCAAAATAAGCATTTGTTACTTTGTTTTGATTCCAATCATGTTCAAAATGCATCTATGCAGACTATTTATCAGTATTTATCGAGTTTTTCATAACGACACATACTGTTCGTTCTGACAAATTATAGTGCGTCTGATTATTTCGAAATAAAGGTTATTTATGAAGAAATTATTTAATTTATTATTATTTACTTATATTGATTGTTAATAAAGAAAGAATTTTTTTCAATTGTTTGTAAATCTACCGGGTGATTCACCTAAAACGAAAAGTTCCCATGGCAACTCCCATTATTTGGCCAGTAAATCGGAAAATATTTCAACGATTTATAGGAGGGTCCCTAGAGAACACTTTAGCAATATTAGAACCTCGTAGATCATTTGGAAGTTGATCAAAAAAACGTTCGTTTCCGAAGATAATGCGATTTTCAAAAGCGAACTAAACACGCAAAATGACTTAGAATTACTCGAGGATCCTCTCAATCTTGATTTTTTTCGTTTTTACCCGTTTTATTCTGGAAGTGGTTTGAAAAACAAAAAAAATCAATGGTGAGAGGATCCTTGAGTCATTCTGAGTCATTTTGCATGTTTTGTTCGTTTTTGAAAGTTGCAATCTTGTCCAAAACAAACGTATTTTGGAACAACTTCCAAATGAGCTACGAGGTTCTAATTTTGCTAAATTGGTCTCCAGATATTACCCTATAAATCCTTAAAATATTTTTCGATTCGCTCGTCAAATAAATGGAGTTACTATAAGAACTTTTCGTTTTAGGTGAATCATCCGGTATTGGTATTAGTTACAGCTAAAACGAGTCCTGACTTATTCTTGTAAACATGACTTTATCTACCGTTAATCAAAATTAATAATTAATAAAATATCATGTGGTATTGTGAGAGCTGTCTTACTCTCAACGACTAGGGCGCCAGTTTGCAAACTTTTCCGCTTCCCACGTTTCACCATCAAGACTCCTCCCCGTTATCATTTTATCGCTATAGCAAGCACTTAATTTAATTAATTAGTAATTAACTGTGCATCAGATAAGATAATGGTACAGGACTTTTCGTCTTAGAATTTCATCTCTTATCTGCCCCTTGGGAGGAAGTGTGCGACTTACGGGACATCCTGTATATTTTAATTATTTTTAAATTCTATACTTGACAAACACTGAACACATCATCTTTGGTAATTTTAACTTTATAATAGTTGAGGAATTCTTTTAATTGTTCATCAACATCATCACTGATGATTTTTAAACAATGCCCAGTTGGAACGTACCCGTAAAGCTATAATTTTTCACAAATTATTATTTCTTCTAATTATAAACATATAGATTGAACCTGATTGAATATCGCGCCTCTTGTTAAAATGTATCGACGTTCATCATTTGAATATCTTACGCATTCTTTATGATCCGTATGAGTTTCAAGTATCACTGTATCAATACCACATCGACGTAGATTCTTACCTAAACCTTGTAACATTGTATCACAGACAACTTTAATTGAGGATGCTTTTATTTCACAATTATGCGGTGATGGTGGTTGTTTTATATCATTCTCAATTACTGTTTGTTTAGTTGTATTCTTTTTATTTGGTATTTTCTTTGTTTTCTTTTTCGGTAATCTCTCATTTGTCATCAACGAATAACAAATATCATCAAAATTCACAAATTTATGCTTTTCACAACATTGTTTCAATACATCATAACATTCAATTAAACAATACGCATCTAGAGCAGCGTAAATCAATTGACTTTCACGTAATGGACGTTTCTCCCAATTTGAAAATTGATCAGATTTATCTAATGGATGACCTAAACATTGTTTTACTAATGTTGTCAAACTAGGACCACCACCTGGAGCTATAAAAATAGAAATTCTTTTAGAACAAAACAATGAGAAAAAAGTAAGACAATACCTTCGTATGGTAAAACGACAACTGGTTGTTTCTCAATCTGTTTCCACAATGATAATAAATCTAGAAAACCAACTTGTACGGTTGTGAAATTCAATTCAGGTAATGATTGTTTTATCATCAGAATATCACTTGTAAAACCGAAACCTAATTTTAAAATATCACAATTATTAAATAATCGTTTACCGAGTTCTTGCCATAAATGTTTTGATTTATTATTCAATTTAACAATATCGATAATATAGACTTTCAATCGTGTCGCAATCTGCATTAAAGCCAATTCGTTTGTTTGACTACCAAAACTCGGTTTCCATTCACAATCTACACCGACCAAATCCATATTCTTTATAATAATTAAAAACAAATATTAATAATCATCTATTAAAATTTTGTAATAGTATATTAAAAAACAAGTTTCAGAAATCGACAATTCCTGCATGAGACCAAGTGTAAAAAACGAGCGCACTAGCGCGAGTGCAGAAATTGACTTCTGAAACGAGTTTTTTTATACTATTCTTCTATTTTGTATCCTTTTTTAATTAAAAAATTAACCCTTGAAATTTAGGGAATTTCCGAACAGTTGGTGTTAACTAGCGCGACATTTTAAACTTGTTCTTGTTCTTTTGAACTTTTTCTTTACATTTAAATTCAGAAATCACCACAAATGTGAGTGGCAATAATAAATTAAATCAAAATTTTGTATCAACAAATAACGTACCTGGGATTAGGTACAATTATGTACGTTGTTTGTTGTTATTATGATTAAGTTCGTAATACACCAGATAGATGGTGTAGTCATTTATGCCTTTCCACTGTGTTTAAGAATTCAATATTGCCAGACGTGTTTTTTTTCATTTAATTATTTATAAATGTAAATGCTGGAATTGTAAATATGAAAAAGAAAATTATAGCAGCCGCTAATACAACGGCAAAAACATCAACTGGTGGAAAAAAAATGGAATAAATAAACAGAATTCAGAATGAACAAAAAAGAAATGAATCCAATAGAAACAGGAGGCTTGTTCTCATTTATAAATGTAAACGACGTCTGGCAACATTTTTCATTATAATGGTATGGTCGTAAAGTAGATAAAATTCCCAATATTTTCATACCAATCAAGAGGCAAATTAATTAATTTTAATACTTGTAAATAATAGGTGAAGAAGAGGTTCAAATTTTTCCTAAAACTCACTCAGTTGTCAAAATTCGATTTTAAGCGAGCTTTAAGGTCTCGGCTTTCACATTACCTTTCTAAATCCGAGAGTATGATTTTCTATTTTGAAAATTATGCACGGCATATTTGATTTTTTTTTAAATTTTCT
>JAZBGW010001524.1:2486-15070 GCA_037464815.1 Mylabris variabilis
TTAACTAAACAATTCTTTGATGCCATACGTTTTGCTGTTAATGTTAAACATACAGTGACTGTTGCTAATAGACCTTCTGGTACATTTGCAACAATAATACCAATTAAAAAGATAACAGCATCTAACCAATGATAGCCCAATATGAAGGCAATAATAAAGAATGTAACACCTAAGAAGACGGCAACACCAGTAATCAAATGGATGAAATGATGAATTTCTTTAGCAATGGGCGTTTCACCAGTATCTAAACCGGATGCTAGACCAGCAATACGACCCATCACTGTATTGTCACCACAACTAATCACAACACCTTTGGCAGTGCCTTCAACAGCATTAGTCGAGAAGAATGCTAAATTTTTCGTTTCTAATGGATTCTCATGTGTAAATTCAGGACTACGACTTTGTGGTTCCGATTCACCAGTCAATGATGAATTATCAACTTTAAAACCACGCGATTCAATAATACGTATATCGGCCGGTATACGATCACCAAATTTCACTTCAACAACATCACCTAATACCAAATCTTCAGCACGTAATGTTAATTTTTCACCTTCCCTAAGTACTGTCGCAAATTGTGGTACCATATTCTTGAACGATTCCATAATCTTCGAACTCTTACTTTCTTGATAATATGAAAATATACCTGCAAAAATTTTCAAATTAATATTTCGATTGATTAGTGATTAATTGATTTTTGAAACCTGTAACGATAACAACGGCAGCTAAGACGATGCCAAGAAATAGATTATCATCGGCTGGCTCCTCAACAGTACTAGCCTGAATTGAATAGGCAATAAAACAGAGGATAGCACCGATCCATAATAAGAGAGCGAAACCACCAAATAGATTTTTGCAGAATTTCACCCATTCGGGTGTTGTTTTAGGTGGTGTAAGTGCATTGGGTCCGTCCCGTTCCAAATTCTCTTTTGCTTTCGCATGACTGAGACCCTATAATATAGATATATTACATTTTTTTTTTAAATAATTCTCCAATAATTTTATGTAAACGAATATAAAACGTACATTTTCGGGATGTGTTTGGAATCTTTGATATAATTCTTCTGGTGATATTTTATGATAATCGATATCTAATTCTTGTTTCAAATCATCCAAATCTTCGGGCTTCCTTACTCGTTTCACATTTTTCCTTCGTGACTAAACAGAAAATTCAAAATAGAAATTTGTTAAGAGCTGGCAAATTATCATCGATACAATCCAATATTAGTAAAAATCGTAAAATTATTCACATGTATGTTCTAGTGATAAGCCATTAATTAAAAATATAAAAAGTTCCAATTAATGGACGTCTCTGAAATTTGATATACAGGGTGAGTATAAAGTGACGCACAATCGTCATAACTTTTTTATTTACGAGAAGTTCGAAAAACGCTTTAATTAATTAATTGTGACTGAGCCAAAACGGTTCTATGGGTTACCATTGCAAAGAAATGATGCCATCATCAATTCTTTTTAAACCATATCCCCTATTTTTCATTGCATTTTCGGGTAATTTTTTTCTATATTATATGTGAAAATATTAGGGGGTTACATAAGAAAATTTTTGAGAAAAAATTCTTAAGCATTGCAAGATTTTCTGTTATCAGACTATCCATGCATCAGCATAGTGTACGAAAAACACAACACCTTTGAATAAGCACTGTAAGCATTGCTTTTTTAGAGAATCAAGTATGCATAATTTAAATTTTTGACAAAATTATTAGCAACATGGCAGATTTAATTGGCAAAAATAAAATTACAAATTTAAATGTAATTGGGAGTCTTATCTGCATAAAAGCTGTTAAATACGTCGCATATACTTCAGCAATGCTTAATGATTTCTCTACAGACGTAAGCATTGTTAAAATTTCCAATTTGACAATTAAATCCGCCATATTTTCCGATAATTTGGTCAAATATTTAACATACGCCTACTTAACCCAGTAATAAATCAATGCTTGCAATGCTTATTCTAAGGTGTTGTGTTTTTCGTATACTATGCTGATGCATGGATAATGATGACCGAAAATCTTGTAAACTTTAAGAACTTTTCTCTCAAAAATTTTCTTATGTAACCCCCTACTATTTTCACATATCTGAATGTAGCTAAATATGCCCTACCCGAAAATGCAATAAAAAATAGGGGATCGCATTTAAAAAAATGGATGATGATGTCATTTCTTCGCAATGGTAACTGATAGAGCCGTTTCGGCTCAGCCACAATTAATCAATTAAAAAACAAAAAGTTACCTGTCTCGGCGTTTTTCAAAATTTTTATAAATAAAAAAGTTATGACAATTATGCGTTACTTTATACTCGCCCTGTATAACCATTTTGCCGCCTAAAGTACCTTTGCAAGATATTTTTGTTGTTCTAGCAACCACCGTTATATGGGGTACTGCACCCTATTCTTTTATTTTAAATAGAATGGCCTATTTTTATTGCATTTCTAATTTTTTTGATAAAATCTACGAGGACCTTAATAATACAACTTATGGTCTAACGTTGAAAGTTTTTCAGATATTTCAACTTAAGGCGAAATTTTAAATTTTGCAATGTTCGGTTAAAAAATTCATAATATAGAAAGTATTGCAGTTGAAAGGTTAAGATTTGGGATTCTAATAGCGCAAGCAATGTACTACTTTCCATCAAATCTTACAGCATTCAGTTATCTTTCAGGGTTTAGTTGGAATACATTTTTTTAGGTAATTTTCAAAGTACAATCTCTTGTTTATTTTAAATAGAACACCATATTTCTCTTTATATGGTTATACAGAGAGAAAAATCTGTATCGAACCTAGCATTTTCTATACCTATCTTTGATAATTTTTCAGTTATTGAAAATTTTCAATTTCGTCTAATTTCTCCCCTGAAAGAAAATGTAAAACTTATGGAAGGCTTAGGAAAACAACCTTTAATTCAATTGTTACAATTAACGTGAAGATAATTAACTAATTTTAGACTATCTCAATGAAGAAAAATGAAAGAAACTGATAATTAAATTAAAATTAATGCATCTGCTTTTTGTGCATGTAGAATGCCCTAAAGCTGCAAAAAACAGGTAAAATATTCAATCTTAATGTCATTTGTGATATTTTGTCATTTTGCTAAGCCTTCTATGCATTTTATTATAGTTGAATTAGTTTAGCATAGGTGACTAGACGTATTACATTTTCTTTCAAGGGAGACGATTGGTCGAAACTGAAAATTTTAAATAACTGAAAAGTTACCAACGAGATTATAGGAAATATTAATACACTTTGATACAGAATTTTTTTCTCAGTCTAACCATATAAAAAACAGTATAGTGTTCCATTTAAAATATGCTAGATATTATGGTTTGAAAATTACCTGAAAGGAAAATTTATTTCAGCCAAACACTGAAAAATAACTAAACGCTTTAACCCTTACTAGGAAGGACATTGCTTATGCTGTTAATATTCTAAATATCAAACTTAAAATTTCACGAAAAGCCTAAATATTTGAAAAACTTTCAGCGTTAGACTCTAGATCGCATTATCAAAGTCTCCTTAGATTTTATCAAAGAATTTAAAAATGCAATGAAAAATATACCATTCTATTTAAAATAAGACAGTAGTGTGCACTACCCTATATAACAGGGGTTGCTAGAACAATACAGATATTTTACGAAGGTACTTCAGGAGGCAAGATACCGAATTTCAGGAAAATTTATTGAGTAGAATTTCTTATACTTTTAATGGCATATCACTAGGTCACCCGCCTGTATAGATTCGATCGTCACCATAATACAAACATGCAAGAATGTCGGTTTTAATTCTATTGTTGTACAAAAGGTAATCGTTTAGAAATTTCTGGATTTTTCTAGATGTAAGCAATTTTAATGATTATGTAAATCGTGAAAATACAACTAAAATTAAATTATATGCACATTATGTATAATTTTTTAGTTAAATAAAATAGACGATATGACGTCAAAGGAAATTGTGTATTATCGAAAAGTAGATTAGATTCCTTTCCCTTTTAATATCCGATACTTTTATTAATAACCATACTGAAAAAGACTCATATTTACAAAAGAAATAAAATCCACAACATAGGATAATAAAGAAAAAATTGCATTAACTTTTATAACATAGCTGATAAGGTGATAAGATAATTAAGCAATAATAATATTATTAATACTAAGAATTTCACAAGATTATATCGAAAAAATAAAGCTTAAAGATTTTCGTGTGTTTTGTGTGTGTGTGTTAGCATAAGATATATGATAGAAAATAGTGCAAATAGAAGATTGAAGAGTTTCCCCAAAAACCAATTGTAGTGATCTGATTGTGAGATAGACGAAGTGTACAAATTAATGGGCTACCTTTACTCTACCATCTGCAGTCTTGTTATCATCATAATTGGACGGAATTGTTGCCACACGATACGAATCTGAACGACCGTGCTGTAAAACCATAAACTAAACTAAATGTATCTAGTGGAAAACTTACCATAATTGTTTCTCATCAACACGTCCTTAATTTTATAGAAAAATAAGACATATTTCTATTGCATTGCATATTTATACAGAAAATAAACAGATTTAGTTTAGTATCAATGGGAGTTTATTACAAAATATGCACACATAAATTTTGGATACTGTGCCAAATTCTTGATAGAACTTTAAAAATATGTCTCATCTCACACATTTTTCCAACAATTCTGTTTAATATAAACAAATATGTAATAATTCTCAATTGATAAGTAATCGTTATTGTGAACTAATTAAAGTTTAAATTATGAGAATTGTTTACATGATGTGTTTTGCTTCACAATTCTTAAAACATGCATTGTATTTTCAGCCAAAATTACAAACAAAGACATCATTATCTTACCAATTACGATTTCTGTTGAATCTCTTTATTATTATTAAATATTATAAAGGATTCTTTTGATTGAGTTGCGTAATCTTAAATATAGTTTCTCAAATAATCCTATTTGAATAATATTTATTAATAATGTTAAGAGATTTTACAAGGCCGCCAAACTGAGAACTTGATGTACGAAATTGATACTATTGCCTTTATAATGACTGATTGAATAAATACTTCCTACTGGATCAAAAAGGAAGTAAATCTATCATATAATGGTAATAATGATGATTATCATGATCATGATGATGACAATAAACGCAATAATCAAAGATTGTGTGCATTAATGATTTGTTTTTTATCAAAAAAAAAATCAATGTCGATTATCTAATTTTACCGAGACCTCAGGTCAAGGCCAAGTCGTTTAGTTATTGGACAATTTCAAAGACTATTGATCAAACAAATAACGAAATTTTTAGTGATTCCACCCTCAGAAATTATTCGAAAATTTAATCAATAGAGAAGCACAACAATTATCAACAACGACAAATGTTATACGGGGATTATTTTTTACAAAAATCAATATCACCCAAAGTGGGCGTTATCTTCAAACATATCTATTATCATTTTTCAATATGCGAAGAATATTAGAAGAAAAAAACAAGAACAAATCGGTGATGATTAAAATGGCATTTTAATTAGATGGTGGGATGGAAAAAATTGTCAATATTTCAACGAAAACGATCATGTCAAAAATCTTCCCCCATCACCGTCATCATCAACTTGATTCTGGCCAAATCTATTTTAAAATTTGAGTCTGCGCCTGTTCGGACTGCCCCAAAATCAGACTGGAAGCAGCCGATATTAATTTTAATGAAAAAAAAAAACAAATTTTCATCATCTTCAACTACCTGAAGTTGTACATTATTGAATAATTTTCTCAATTTTATAATACATTTAACCAATTTTTGACGTTCCTCATATCGGTGGTTGATAATCAATAGTGTTATCATCATCGTGTATTATCAATGTTACGATTGTAATTTTAAAAATTGGAATCTCGATCGATAAGTTCAACATTGAAAATGTTTTTTGTAAAAAAGTAGGTCAATCTTTCGCGTCAAACAAAAAAAATAATATCCTTTATAAGTTTATTTATTTATTTTTGTAATCTCTAATTAAAAGCCAATTAATTTTTAAATTTACAAATAGTTGAATGGTGATAATGATTATTTGGATTTTATTAAGGCCGCTACTAGCGACCGACCGACCAATGGTAAAGAAATCGATACGTACAAGTCACCCCCGGCAAAAGCTCTCGTAAAGCTTACCCTCCCTCGCTATCTACCCGGTTTTATTTAAAACAAATAAACGATTACAAGAAATCTACATTTAGGTAACGAGTTCAAATCTTAGATTTATAATAATGAAACATACCTCCCCCATGTTGATTTATTTATTTATTGTTCTTATTATTATTGTCTTTTTTTTTAAATAAAGTTCCGGGGAGTAACTGATGTTAAATAGAAAACTTCATGTGATGTCCTCCCAAAAAACACACAAACTCCACTAGAACAACCGCCGCACTAGTACTCAACAACGGGCGCGGACCCACTACAACTGAGAAAGAGGATTTTCTATAGAGAGGATATGGTGGTGCTCGTCGTCGCCTGCGCTGCTATTACCGCGGCACACACATTATTGAGCCTTGACGTCATACTGCGGACACGACGCCGTCGACGACGACAACAACAACGACGGCGACGACGACGACGACGACATTTGCAGTGGATACAGCCAAAGGGGCGAGGGGTGTGTATACTCCACCATCACCAGCTGAAAACCTGCCCCAAGTTGTGGACTTTTAATACCAGCACAGCATCATGATCATCATCATCAGGAAACCAGAGGGTGACGGTTGATAATATTGTTAAACCCACCGCCCCAATTTTCAGTACTTACATTGAAAAAGGGTAGAAATTTTATAGACAGAGGTCATATAACACGTCATAGTTAATGTCGGTTAGGTGGTGGTTGTACGGTGGTGATTTTCAAACAGGAATTAATGTCGACGCCACCGTCTCATCATCATATCACTGCTGTCAAATTGATGAAAATTAAGCACCCTTTAGAAAAATGATGCATGATTAATCGAAATTTGTACAGTACTCGAGAGCTATTCAGTGAGTTTCCTTTTTAATTAATATTTAATTAGATATGAAAGATTAAGATATATAAACAGAATTGAATCAATAAATCGATTATTCTATTTTAATCGTGTAACTATTATTAAAATTCCAAATAATCAATATCGAGGAACAATATTGTTTTAATTCATCCGACAAAGGAAAATTCACAAGTGTGTCTTCTTTAGATTTCGTTCCTTTCTGTGACATATTTATTTTTTATCGAAATTTAAGAGATTTACTTTTTTATCGACGGAAACACACTTCCAAATGAATGGTGAAATGATGTAAAGCTGATCTTTATAACCTATTTAGAAATGATGAATACATTCGCTCAAATATTGATCGAATATAGATGAACATTCTCAATCTTCACTCTATTCCTTTATTAAATTCCTCAAATTCGTATTGTTCATTACAGTACAGATTTTCATTACTGTGCTTATACATTTACGTTTAATTTGGTATTTGAGAACACTAATTGCCAAAAAAGTGAAAAAATAGGATAATATTGAAAAGGGCCTCAACAATCAATATTTGAAAGTAGTTTTGATAAACACAAAAAACAGGTTTTTAAATTTCCTTTGTACTACATAAATAAAACAAAATCGGAGGGGGACACTTGGGAAGATTTCCTTTTAGAAACGTAAACAATGTTTTATTATATGAATACTTAACGACCTTTTAAAAATATGCAAAAAGACCGTATCCGAATGCAATAATAATAAAACAATAGGATAAACAAAAGTTGTTTAATTTTATGAAATTTGATAGTTTATGAAGCGAATTTGAAAATTTCCACTAACCATCATATGAGCAACCACTAAATTTCATCCCTGCAAAAAGAATTACAGCTAAATTTTGATAAGCGATCACATTACCGGTTCGTTAATAGTAGTATTGTTGAATTTAAAGCAGGACTTCGAATCGGAACTGAATCGAAAACCGAAAATAAACAAAAATTTTGACCGGAACAAAATCCGGAGCTGAACTGAAAATAAAAGCTCCCGATTTTGATGTTTCTTTGGTATATAGGTAGTTCGTTCTATTCTAAGGGATGCGTATTTTATCGTTCGTGCTCATACTCAAGTTTAAGAGAGATATTGGAGGTTAAAGTTACCCCGGCAAAATCAGGGTATTTTTTTTTAAATATATCTGTAAAGGCTCAATATTTTTAATGGCTTAAAAACTTGTTGATATAGATTCACTAGGACGATCAAAAAGTGTAAATTGCGTTTTCATTTCTTGTTGGGGGTTGAAGTTATAGATGATTATAGGTATGTCATTTTTTAAGGTTTCTTACAATTTTTTACCCCATGGTAAAACATATTAGCATGAAAAGTCTTCTGCTGATAGAAAATTACAGAATAAAAGTAACCTGTTTGAGGGTTTTCCTATATTTGAAATAATTACCCTTAACTTAGGGGTTGTACGTTTTAAAGTGACCTAGCTAGCAAGTACATGGTGAACTGGCTCTAACAATTCAATCCTGCTATCGATTTTTCTAAAATTCTCTCATGTTTTAAAATGGTTTTATAACAAATTGTTGAGGAAGATTGATAGGCAAGTTGAAATTTTAATAGTCGAACATACATGAAGTAATTTTTCAAACATTATTAAATTTATCACAAAACCGTTTTACACCAATGGGAATTTAAATCGTAGCGACTAGCGTTATTTTTTAGTTTGCTTCGATGTTTAAAAAAACATAATATTTTGTCCCTATTGATCGATAACCGATAAAATGTCCTGCCCGAAGTATTATTACAGTCGAATTATACAGGGTTTTTCACACGGGGCTACCTAGTTTTTATTCATTGAAGAGTAAAAAGAAAATTATTTGACGAATTCTTAAGATAATCCCTGGAGAACATTTTACCAAAATTAGAACCTCGTAGCTCATTTGGAAGTCGGTCAAAAAATGTTCATATTGGACAATGTCGCGATTTTCATAAACAAGCTACACACGTTAAACAACTAAAGATGACTCGAAAATCCCTCTAAACATTAATTTTTTTCCGTTTTGTTTCTGTTGCATTTCAGAAGAAATGCACATATCTACATGTTCCAAAATAAAATGGAGAAAACCGAAAAAAAATAATGTTGGGAGGATTCTTAAGTAGTTCTAAGTCATATTACCTGTGCAACTAGTTTTTAAGAATATCGAAATCATCAAAGACGAGCAGTTTTTTATCTACTTCCAAATGAACTACGAAGTTCTAATTTTGGTAATATAGTCGGCAGAGTCTACCGTATAATTCTCTGAAATATTTTGCGAATAGCTTGCCAATTAATAGGGACTACGTAGTTTCGAGTAAAAAGCCATGTAGATATACAAAGATACTGAATTTTATACGGTATATGGTGATGGTTCAAGGATAAATTGTCATAGTTTTATCGTAAAACTAAATTAAATTTTCGTGTGTAATTGTTTTTTTTTTGTTAGAGTTGTTATCACACACAAAATTTTCCGATAAACTACTTCATATTTTTAGATAAAATTGTAAAAATTAATAGTTACCTAACTAAATATTTACCGATTAAATTACAAATAATCTAAAAATGAATCGTGAAATTATCAAAAAATTACAATACAACCATTATTTTCCAATGCATTTGCATGTGAAGATAAAACCCTGCCTCTTACACCATTTTTATCGGTTTTAATTAAAACTGAATTTTAATTAACAATTATTTTCAGGTTACTGTTGAAAAATATAACTGTCAAAAATTTTCCAAAAATATCGAGACCTCTATTATTAAATCGATTTCTACAATATTTGTTCCAACCGACAATTCACGAATATTTAAGGGGAAGCTGGAATCAGCGGCGCGTTAGGGCTTCATGAAGCCCCAGGCAGTTTTAAATTTTGGGGCCCCAATGTTGAATTTTTATTAAGGAGAGAATCCCGCTCCATTTTAAAATCTTGTAATCCAGAAAAAAAGATCATGGTCATAAATGAACTCAATTAGTAGTTCAGTTACTGTTATTAAACACAAAAAATTGAACGAGCACTATGGGGGGTGCCAAAAAATTGTTAATGACGTCATTGCTTCGCAATAATAACAGATACAGCCATTTCGGTTTAAACACAATTAAATAATTAAAAAAGTCAAAAGTTACCTGTCCCAGCGTTTTTCGAAACTTTCATAAAGAATAAAGTTATGATTACGCGTTTCTTTTGACTCATCCTGTGTACATATAGTAAAACAAAATTGAAAATAAAAGCAATTTTTAAGGGTGCGGAGTAGATGTTTTTACTAAAAACGCTTGATACACAACTTCACAATTTTCGATTTTTTTTCCGCAAAAGCAAATTAATTCTCCAAAAGGAAAATTTTTCTATTCAGTTGACTTTGAATTTTTAAGAGTAATAATTTTTCAATTTTTTCATATTTTCAAATATTGCAGAAAGGCACTTTCACCAACAATAGATAGTTTAGATGTTGTCTTTCAATTTGGATAACAATTATTTTATTCATTATTCATTAGATAAACTAAAGAGTTATAGCGAATTTATTTATTTCTACTATTCGAAGCAAGCTCATACGTTGCCATGTTGTAAAGCCTCAAGTACACGGGGCGAGTTTACAAGCTACAACCCGGCTTGTATAAAGCCGGCGAGTCGGCTAGTGCGCCAATAGTCGAGTACAGACAAAATTTACCACTAGCTCAGTAGCCAACTAGCTGGCTACTCCCACACCTTCAAGAACAATGCTACTAGCCATTTGTGCACAAGCTACTGTGAGTACACGTGGCTAGTTTACAAGCTAGCTTGCTCAAAAGCCAGAGAGTGGCGTGTAAAGTCGCCGGCAGTTCAACTTTTTCGAGAGCTTTTTTACAAGCAGCAAACGGAGCGAGTGCATCGAGTACACTGGGCTAGTTTAGGAGCTGCTTGTGAAAAAAAGTCGGCTTGTAGCTTGTAAACTCGCCCCTTGTACTTGAGGCTCTATTAAAAGCAGTTAACGGAGCGAGTGTATCGAGTACACTGGACTATTTTACAAACTGCTTGTGAAAAAAAGCCGGCTTGTAGCTTGTAAACTCGCCCCGTGTACTTGAGGCTTAACACGTCTACTTCACAATCAAATCTGAAATCGACTTTTCTAACTACAAAAATCAGAATATTGATTTGACTTTGGGCTCCCCTTGCTGGTGGGGCCCCAGGCAATTGCCGCCGCTGGGGTCCGGCCTTTATTCGATGTCCGAAAAAGTGACAATGTTTTCTTTATTATTATTTTTTTTTAATCATTGATTTCTCGCTTGGTTCTCGAGAGATGCAAACGCTCCGAGGGAGTTTTTCATTTTGGAAAATTTTCATTAAATTCCAAAGTGCAGGGGAAAATGTCGGAGCAACAGCTTATTGAAAAGCTTATTTATGGGGGGAGAGCAGATGGTTTAAGAAAAATCCAATTTTGGAAAGTTAAAAAAGTTATTGAAAAAAAATTAAAGAAAATTTTCTAACTTTTTCGATTTTCCAAAATTTAGTAAAAATTTTCCAAAATGGAAAACTCCTTCGGATGCACCGTAAAACGCAAAATTCAACGCTGATTACAATGTTTGAATATCTCTGAAAACAAGCGAAAAATCGATTATTAAAAAAAATGTCAGTTTTTCAGATATTGAATAGACGCGCTGGATCCCAGCTTCCCCTCAATTTTTTTATAGAGTGTACGACACTATTTCATCTCTCAGTTGACTGTGCCTTTCTTACATAGTATCGTGACTTACACTGGACATTTTTTAATTAAAAAACGAACAACTGAACCAAGTTAGGAACCTCCGCAACCAAAATCATGGCCGTTGAGTGAATAACAACATCGTGATTTCAGCCTTATGGGAGCTGTAATATTATACAATTGTGATGTTGAATGAATTAAAGTTTATGATTTGGCTGTTTTTTTTTGAGAGACAGAAATTCTTGCCCACTCTTATTCAATAGATGTAGGTACCTAGAGATAGTTCTTGACTAAAATTGTGGTCCCATCGCCGAGAGTAGGTACTTAGATAGTGTCGTCGTCTGATGGTCGGAATACTAACAACGCTGGGAGTACTTTTTCGATTACACAAAAAAAGCATGGGCCTAAAATCTCTGTTATTATTCACTCAACAGCATGGCCTACTGTGAGGTGAAACAGCATTGTACAGGATGGACCAAATTCGATGCAACTATAGGCTATCTCGGTAACTAAGAGACATAAAAAAAAACTGATGACACAATACCGATCTACTTTTTTCCGACTAACTCAATGGTGAAAACAAAAGTGAGCTATCTTCTTTTGTTTTTGAGCAATGAGCAAAAAGCGGATATTTCATGATTTTGGAAACCGCTTATATCTTGAATACTATCGTAGATATAAAAGAACCAATAATACGTTCTACAGGGACTTTTTGAAATAGAATTCAATAGTGTATTTCGTTTTTTGATTATCTTGATAATTTTGAGTTATGATATAAAGTTGTATTTTTTAAATACAAACTATATTTGAAAATAAGATTCTCAAAGAGCGTATTTTTTGCTGATTTCAAAAATATATTTATTCTTAATTTTATCTTGATAAATAA
>JAZBGW010001525.1:0-15068 GCA_037464815.1 Mylabris variabilis
TCAACTTCAAAATGGGAATAAGCAATTTCAAATTGCGAATAAAAGATTTGATGATCAAATCATAGCAAATTAACAATAGATTTTAAAATAAAAAAACATTTTATGGAGTACAAAGTTTTAATCTCGAAATGAAGAAATAATATTATTAGGCAAAACTAGGAAAAGAACAAGGATGCATATGAATTGATATAATCGTATTTTCAATTCATATGCATCCTTGTTCTTTTCCTAGTTTTGCCCAATAGTATTATTTCTTCATTTCGAGATTAAAACTTCGTACTCTATGAAATGCTTGTTATGTTAAAATATACGTAGGTATTGATGCCCAATTTTGTGATTTGATCATCAAATCTTTTACTTTCAATTTTTTGAATGATTTTTTCTCAATTTGGAGTTGTTTAATTCCATTTTGAAATTCTGGATTTAAAGTTGATTATTCTCAATTTGAAGTTGAAAAGTTATAAATTTTGCGGCTATAAAGTTTTACTTTATTGGACTGAAGTCTATAATGAGATCAACTGCAAGTACGTAAAATGTAAATTAAACAGACCATAACTGGTAGAGGTCGCGTTATAAAGGGTATAGCCGGATAAGCATATGAAATTAACCCCCAGAGATTTTTGAAAATCTATATAACTGATCGATTTCTAATTGAAAAATAGTTTTTTTCTGAAAATTTCAGCTTTTCAACCCCAAGATTTATGACATAATTTAAAAAAAAACTGTTGTCCAATGTTTATTTTATTGTGACTATTTTAATGAATATTTTTCAACAACAATTGTTTTAGTGCGAATTATCGATAAGAGACATTAAAAAGTAGTTTTTCGCAAGTTTTTGTCGCCATATTTAAATATGATCCCTTCATATGTCACTTACGAATTTTTCACAGAAGGCTCTATTCTTGATTTACGTTATATGGTAAAATTTTCAAATCGATCCATTTGGTGCAACCTAGTCAAAATAAATAATCAATTTTTTGTCATATTTTCTTCGAATTAGTTCGAAAAGCATAAAATCTAATCCCTATAAGGTATATTATAATTAATAAATCTTAGCGTTAAGGTTTATATACATAAGTCTCGTACAGTCTCTTAGGGGTAGATAGGGGCTGAAATTTTAAAACGAAAAGTCCTATAGCATTTTTTGATCAGACGCACAGATAGTAAATTAATTAAATTAAGTAACCAATTAGGTGCTCTCTTAGTTAGTACATCCAAAAGTGACTTCAAACAAAAGCTTTATCATTAACAGGTTAACTGAAACCAAACAACATCTAACAAGAGATAATAGAAATAGTTTCTGAAAACCCTAGTAAATAGCGTTCTCGAGTATAGCAATATGGTCTAGCATTAATTTTGAATAATTTTTATTAAAGCAAAATTAACAATTTTTTATTTATTGTACTAACATTAAATTGTTATTTATTCGCAACAAAATAAAAAATATATATCAGATTTTTTTTTAATGAAATAATTTTTCTAGTAGAGTAAATAATATTCGAGGAAAATATTACAAAAGAATCCATTTTTTGACCATGTTGCACCAAATGGATCTATTTGAAAATTTTACCATATAAAGTAGAGCATGGATAGAGTTTTCTGTGAAAAATTCGTGAGTGACATATGAAGGGATCATATTTAAATATGGCGACAAAAACTTTATTTTTTCTTGAAAAAAGTGATGGTTGAGAAATATTCAGTAAAATAGTCACCACAAATAAACATTGGAAAACAGTTTTTTTTTCAAATTACGTCATAAATCTTGGGGTTAAAAAGCTGAAATTTCCAGAAAAAAAATCTCTGGGGGCAAATTTCATATGCCTATCCGACTATACCCTTTCACATCCAATAATACAAAATAACCATCAATTAAATACAAATAAATAAAATCATAAATCGTAATTATTTTCATAGCATTCTCTAAAGTTCGACAAGCGCGATAAGCACTCTTTAAACTCATCGACATCAGTGCCTTCATTATGGTATTGATGAAAATTTTGGAAACGTATCGTTTTCACGTCATCTAAAAGAAGTTGTAATGTATTCCCAATAAATTCACCATTATGAAGACCAGCTAATACTGGTACACTTTCAACATCTACAAAATGAAATAATTTGAAATTGTTCTCTTTTATAAACAACAAAAATGAAATATTACAATTTGTTTGATTCAAACAACTATCAACATTACCAAAACAATCAAGTTTACCATCAAAGAATTTCGGATAGGGTGTCCGAACTGACATCGGTTTATTAACAACAGTAATGTCAGTTGGGGAGGCATACGTCGTACAAGACATATAAAAATTCAACATTTCTTTGATTGAATTACACTGATATGCTGGCATATCTTTTTGTGTTTGCGGTGCTTGGTTCGGTGGACGTTTTAGACGATCTTCAGCTACACCTCTTAGTACCATCAATTGCATTACATTATCACATCCTAAAATCAATTAATTTATATGAATTGTCTTATAAATGTGCAATTTAAAATAAAAATGAATCACCAATATTACAATTTGGTGTGATAGTTCTAGTTAACGGTCCATCCCAATTGTTTAAACAATCAATTAAATCTTGATTTTTATTGAGACAGAACGGTAAACAAACACTGGCTGCACATAATTTACGACCATAAAGTGTTAAATCTGCACACAAATCTACAAGAGCATAATTGCCAGTTTTTTGGCGATATTTTAACGTGAACGTTTCTAGAGCTGATGCTAGAATTGCACTTGAATGGTAAGGCAGATGAGGCTAAAATTGAACAAATCATCATCTAATTATACAATAAAACAACAATCAAATTACATTATAAACAACATGATTAAAATTCCTAGTTTCTGTTAAATGTTTGAAGCCTTTATCACCCACAGATAATGGAATAAACATGCAACTATTCTCTAATAATTGATCGAAAGTTAATGTTAAATTCAAAAGGTTTAAATAATTGCTTCTGGCAGCTTTGTATTTATCCACATCAGTTTCGAAACGATCATAACTATGTTGTGGTTCAATCAATGGAAATGCTATTATTGATTTACTACTGTATTCATCCCGTAAATATTCAATACATGAAGTTGAAAGACCACCAAAACCATTACCACCATCTAACAATACATGAAAACCCTGAAAAACTCAATCTTTATTTTTATTATAATTGCTATAATTATAAAAATACTTGAAAACTATCACATTCTTCAATATAATTGCGGATTTTGTCAGAGAAATCATCCTGAAAAGCTGAAGTCTTCCATAGATTCGCGCCTATTGGGAATAAATCGAATGGCACCGTATCGTTTTCATGTTGGTATTGTTTTATAATGTTTACAGTTCTCGGATGGTATTTTATATATGAGAAATCCGACCATACACGAACATCTCTATCTAAATCGTAGATTTTTGTAAAATTAAAATCACCACTTTCTAGGTCTTTTTGGAATGGTATCTTAATTTCAGCCTCTTCTGTCTTCACTTCAACTGAATCTTGTTGCCATTCTACCGTCTCGTTACTGCTACTTTTAGGAATATCGTACAGATCACCCAGTTGAGGTAATGCCTTTAAACTACCGTTCAAATCAACTGATAGTAGACGAGGTGTGAATGTGACATGCCCCTAGAATTATTGATATATTCAATGTTAAATATACCTTTATGTTGTTTCAGTATTTACCTGTAAAGTTAAGCCCTCTCGAAATAAGACATCGTGATCGATTTGTAACGGTGTTGCTGTTGGTTCATAATCGAAACCAGTAGATTGAATATTCCACCAGTGTGTACCAACGAAATTCGAATAATGACCAAATTGGAGTGTTAAGATCTCCCTCGTGCCCATTACATTTAATTCCACTGTAAATTATTAACTAAAATTGCGTGAAATTCGCTCGTTGTAAAGTGAGGTTATATGCAACATAACCTCAATGTTGTGGCAATTGACAAATGACACGGCGCCAAATTCAAAATAACCATCTTTTATGTTTTGATTTATAATAAGTTGTAATTTGTATCTAATGGTTGATTTAATGGGATATTTGAAATATAATCCAGCAACGGTAGAACAATAGATGGTAAACTTGTGGAAAATTGCACAATACTGGACAAGGGAAACGGAAACGAAACAATACAAAAGGGTAGACAAACCGAAAATGGGTTGTAGGATCGTATAAAATATCCTTCTCCCCTTCTATGTGTGTATAGTAGATTTGTTTCTCAATTTAAATACGTCACCGAACCCTATCCTAAAAATCCTATAATATTCACTATGTGGGGGAGGGTTCTTTGAATCCACCACTGCTAATAACAACAACAAAAATCAGAAGAAGAAAAGATTGACTTACCCCTATTGATGTCTGCGTGGTAGACAACATAATAAATAGTAAAAATTACAAAAACTATAAGGGAAAATTATTTTTTTTCGCCACCCTAACAATTTTAATTACCTTGGAAACAATGAAAGAGAACGATAAAATTCGCTTATATTTTTCATTTACTCATTCATCCTTGTTTTGTTTAAAATTTCTAGAATTATTTTGAATTAGCATTACGTATACCTATATATTGCATCTATATATGTATAGTGTACCAGTGGTATAGAACAACAAGAGCAACCGAAAGCAATTTAAATTATCAAAGTGCGAGGGTGAGTGTATTGCGGTATGGATTTAGATTTCGTTTTTCCCCTGAAGTTAGGCTCTGGCCACCCTTCATTTGAACAAAACAAATCCGGACCACCAATAAATCACTGCTGAACCGTTTCTGTATTGGGTAAAACGACGCATTCAAGTTTTTATGAACAGACGCACAAATATATGTAGGGAAAAATGGAATGTGAAAGTAAGAGAAAAGGAAGTTACAAATTCCTGTTGAGGCGATCTTTTAAAATCGACAAATTTTTTGCGAATTGTATTTCTCCATCAATATAAATCAATATTGTCACATAGATATAGAAACATGCTTAAATATAGTTTTATAGAAGTGTTATTGATATAATGTACCTACTTCAATAGAAGAAATGCCGTGAATCTTGCAAATATTAATGGCACTAATGAAATCAGCGACATAACTGCACCCCCGTGTAAGGGAGGGGATGATTCAGGGGGTCCTGTGGAAAGAAGGTTAAGAGGAGGGCTATCTAACAATTTTCTAAATATTGTGTCAAAATCTTTTGTCGGGGCGTACAAGTATTAGTATTAAGTAAGTTCGCGGCCGGATCAAAAATTTGAAATGACGCCCTTAATTTTGGTTTAAAGAGCAGAAAAGTTCAATAATTCACCTTGAAAAATCAATGAAAATTACTAAATCTCCACTTTATTGATGATTCTATAACAAAATTGGCATAAAACTAAAATGTCTGAAAATCTTTACTAAAAGTAGAAATTTTAGCTCAAAAATAGAGTAAAATGTTTTAAATCGTCTAATTTCCACAACTCAGTAGCAAAATTTATTAAAAACTAATGCTCTAGAACGGAAACTTTTACTTGACCATTTAGGTGCAAGATTCTCAGTAGGATTCATTAACAAAATTTGGTAAGAATTTATAATTTTTGATAGAAATGTATTAAAATCCCAAAATTTAACTGAAAAATTGACCAAAACTACCAGCATATCACTTCATTTATACGGTTGGATAGCAAAAACTGATGTATAGTAATGAAATTACCACCCAATTGGAAATCAAAACACTACAATCTTCCCTTACTATGCTTTCGACAAGTATACGAATATGTTTAGGGGACCGGCTAACGAATTTATAGTTACGCCACTGGTTGAAATTACTATTAAAAGTGCAGGTTTAGAGTTTCTTATCATTTATCATATCTTGAGAGTCTTTTTAATGTATTTTATGCCACTAATTGTGAGTTTTATTGATTTACTCCCTTATATTTGGCCGCAACAAGGTACCTAGTCAAAAGTCTTCGAAGCTGTCGTTTGAGCAAAACTGCAACAAGGTAGCGAATCTACAGTCCCTAGTTAGTGAGACAAACAATTAATATTTTTTCTTCTGAAGATACAAATTTTAAAGTAAAATATTAGGTATGACTCGGATATGATTTGTTTGGATTTCAATAAAGGTGGTACCAAAAAATTTGACTGAACCAACCCCACAGTTATGTTGTTGCGTTTAAGAGTCCAAGCGACAAGAAGTTTATTAAAATTACTGTGATTTGAGTAACAATGAGGTCTTCTCTAATTGGGTTCGTCGAGAATTTTCCCCACTCTAAAACAAGCCAAATGATAAATACAGTTTTAAACAGTGGCAATCATTTGGCCCACCGGGCAAACTATATTTTGGCCCCACTTCTAACGCAACTACACATTGACGAGTTTGAGTCCATACATTTTGTTTGATTTTTTTTATTTATGGTTTGCTTCTCTTTTGATGGTAGGAGTTATCGTTTTTCGGACCCCCATTCTACTTGTGCGAACAAGACCCAAGCATTGTGCCTTGATAGCTTATCTATGGGGGGAATTCGACAATAAGATGGAATTCGTTTTGAAAAAATTGGGCAAACAGGCCGGAATTTTCGAGAATTTTCAAAAAAAAGATGCTAACGACAATGGTATTATCGGATAAATAAAATTCTCTACAGACTAAATACAATTTGGTTGCAAAATTATTACTTTTAATAAGTGAAAATAACACAGGTTGGAAAATTTTCCCGATTTTTCTTTAAAAATTTTAAAGTACTGTCCAGTTCTTTGTCTTTAAAATTGTACAAAAAATTCTTGAAACGATTTTTTTTTTGGCGTTTTCGATTACCCTATCGAAAAATGTCTTGGAGATCTGAAAAATGCTTTTAATTTGCGAGCTACTACTGCCTGATAATCATGGCCAAATAAATAATATTGGCTAAGTTATGGTCCCTTATGGGGGAAAACACATAAAAGAAACGTGTTCCAAAATTTTCCTCCGCAATTCAGAATTTCTCCGAAATTTTCCAAAACGAAAGATAACCATGAAGGCATTGAAAAATTGCGCTAACGCATTTCAATATCTCAGAAAACAATCGATGATTAAAGATTGACATTTTTCAGACAGCAAATCAAAAAAGATGCCCTTAAAAAAATAGTGCAATTCTTAAACGAAATTTTCGAAAAAACATTTCATTTGAATGCTGATGGGCCCCTATCGACTTCGGGCCCCAAGCGCCCGCTTACTCAACTTAGTCCATAATCCAGCACTGTTGGTCCCCAACAGACATATTTGTTGGCCCATCGGGCATTTGCCCGATACTGGTTTAAAAAAAAAAAATAGAATATATCTACAATTAACGAGCTTTTGCATGTTTTTCCTACTGTGTCTTGTTAGTTTCTCAATATATTTTTTTCCTTTTGCACTTCCATGGTGGTTTACAGTTCAAATAATTGGAAGGTGAAAGCGATCTCCATGAATGGAAGTTGTGTGTTTCGTTGGATAAATTATGAAATTTTTGAAATGTTTAAAAGTCTCAAGGGAGTTACCAGAGCGCGTATACAATTGTGGTGAGCCTCCTGAAATTCGCTCTGAATTTGTTATAACTACCGTTTGTTGTTCCTTCAAATACGTGTTTGTCCATAAATTTAAAATATGGCTATTCAAGTTATATATTCCCCGTTTTCGTTTTCCTGTACTTTCTTTGTTGTTTTTTCACCCTCCCTATTCATTATGATTATTATTATTATTATTATCATTATATTTTTATTTTTAATTTGAACATCAGTAAAAATAATTAAATCCTCAACAAAGATAAAGTAAGCGGGGACGATTTAAGCTTGTAATTAGTCCCATCTGGCGTTAGCTATAGTAGCGGCCAAGTAATCGACAAGTGGCACCCTCACACATGAGACTTTCCTAATGCACTCCACCTAATTGCTCATCTCTATAAACCACCCGGATTACATTTGTATTCGTACAATTTCTTGCCACCCGGTTACCGATGACGGTCGTCTCGAACCTTTCATATATCTATTAATTTTCATAATATTCATACACTATATGTATAGGCTCTAAACAATAACACAAATTCTTTACATATACATAGTTACAGTATACAGTAGAACAGTAGATGATAATGTTGAAACATTAATTTTATTGTACCTACAACGATTTATTGTTGTTTATTTTGATAACAATTTCGAACTTTTACGTTATCAATACAAAACAGTGATTTGATTATATTGGGGTCCTGTTATAGAAAATTAATAAGAGCCGGGATTTGATCGATGAATCCCTTGTTCAAGACGTCTTTTCCTTTTCTTCATTATGTTTTCTTCTCTATTCGCTTAGCAATCAACAACTAAAAATAGATTTAATTATAGTGCTTTTGTCTAATAGAATTTCCCCTTGTTTTTTTTACATGGGTGTCTTTTTTTCATCCGTTCATCTTTATTATTAATAATCTAATTAGATTTTTTGCGTTAATTTGTCCAATTAAAATAGTCTCGCATTTAACATGTCATCATGTCGATCTATACTTATACAATGAAGACGTTTTGGTTTCGAATCGTTATAGTTGAAACTATGCGGACCACCTATTTTTCACCATTGTTTCTTTGTGAAGGAAAGCCGATCGGCGGGAGCTCGCAGCATGGCCCTTACGTTACCGCGGGGGTCCTGACAGCCTGTAATTGATGTGCAGGTTGCATGTGTTACGAGACGAAAGACCCGCCCTGAAATTTCCCTTTACCGCTGCCCACACCCTTCCTATTTCTCGATGAATATTTATATCGTCTTAACAACAACAACACATACATGTATACAAAAATATATACATTTATACAAAGACTTTTAGTTATATCCATAAGGTTTAGTTTATTTAACTGTCATATGGTCGGCAGGTCGGTCGTTTGGTCATTGCAAATCGGGATATTTTGAAATTCAAACAGTTAGAGAAAGATCTATTAAAGTGAAATACTGATAAAGAAAAATTTATACGCGGGCGTTATTTACTTATAATAGGAGAAGAGAAAAAATACCTACCACTAGTATAGAACAAAGCGAACACCAAGTCCGCCCCCAACTACCCACTCGTTCTAAATGTAATTGAATCATATTGCATTTTCGTGGCAATCTTTTTAACAAAACTGGAATTGCCCACCATGCTGCTCCTTTTTTATATAAATAGAACAATAAAAGTGCATATTTTTATTTTAATCATATGAGACTACAAATTATTTAGGAGTAGCTCAACAAAATCTTCTCTAATTCTGCTATCCTTAATGATCGATTGTTTGCTAAAAAAATTCGGGCCAATTCCAACTATGCGATAAGCGACTGTTTAATTCTCTTGTCAGCATTTCTAATTTTTCTCTCATTTCTCTGTCACACCCACACACACACACACACACACACACACACACACTTGGCTATTATTAAAGGCTTCAATTCCCGTGCACGATCCCGAATGCTTATGGTAAATTCTCTGTCATCGGAAGTGATCAAAGATAACAGAGGTCCACCAGATCGTTCTGTCCATCAATCACCGTCGACCGAAAAGCTGTCACCTTTGAATATTGTCAGTCGTTCGTAAACTTCATGTTTAGAGTTCTCTACGTATTCGGTGTCACAATCAATCTGTAGATGTCAAAGCTTGATGTAACATAGCAAGGTGTTCTATTTTGAAACAATTGGAAAAGAGAAAGAACGAGAACGAGAAGACGGATGATTATTGCTTCTTTGTTTCCTTACAGTTTTGTATATTGTAATGGCGAGATGTTTTTTTTTTTAATTATAATTGGTGAACGATATCAATTTATGTTTTAACGAAATTCTGATTTTAATCTTCTTTTTTCTTTCATCTAGTTTTATTCGAATCAACAACGAGTGAAGGGTTGTTGCTTGTTTTTCTCTATTTGTTGGTCGTCGTCGTTGTCTTCGTTATACCGAAAATTCTATATCCGATGATTTTGTTTGATTGTAAAGCCAAGCATGGATCGCCCGCTGATCCTATATACAGAAAAGAGAGTGTACAATACATATAAACGTGCCGTTTGATTTATTCACAATCATCTGAAGACCGTTTTCGAAGTCGATCGTACCATAAGATAGGAGTATCATCATTAAAGAAACACAATGGCTCCATCTCATCACCGTCTGTCTGGACGCGAATAGCCTTCAGCATTACATAAATCGTCTGCAGGTAGCAGTAGTTCTAAAGCATATAGATATACAATGCGTATACCCCCTACAATTTGTTACCAGTCAGCATGATTTTCACATATTATTTTTACATCAATCACAGTTTCAGCACTCAATTAGTCCTGATTTCGACTATCAATCTCTAGACATTTACCTACTGCTCTTGTTCAAACAAATGGCAACTTAATATGGCTCGCAAAGTCGAAAACTATAAAGATCCGCTAATTGTTGAAATTCATCAATTTTTACTTTATTACTATAGCAGCAGGTGACGACAAATTTATATTTAAAAAAAAAAAACCTATTTGAGTGTATCAAGATATTTCGATAGTGGTCGTAAAAAATTAGTGCTACAATGGTTGTTAATGAATGAGTTGATAAAGATAAGGTATAAAGGAAGTCGTGTCTTGATACAACAACAACAACAACAACAAAAAAATACCTATATAGGTGGGTAACATTTTTTTCCAGGTAGATCGACAAATAAAAGTAATGGAAAGAAAATAACGAAACAAAGAATTGTAAAAATGGAAATGTTTGATGTTTGAAAGGTGAACAATTAAGAACACCACCTGTAATTCGATTAAAGTTTCGAAACAACGGTTATCAATAAAGTTAATGGCATCAATAAAACGTATAATAAAAGTATTGATTATCTTTAAAACGATTTTAAAGGAATTGATGAGGGGTTTTCACAGTGTCAAATCTTCCCAAGTAGTCGTCGTCAAGACTGTTTATCTTGAACAACAGTTTCCAGGTGTTTAATTGATGGATTTTCTATGCGATATTGCTGTTATCTTATCAATAGTTAAGTAGAATTTGTAAAATATCGCATTGCGGTTTTGTTACTTTTATGATTACATTAAAATTGAATGTGTATTTTGCAAATTTAAGGGTAAGAGTATGTTTGTGTGTATGTATATTACATTTACTAATACATATACATACACTCACACATATAAACATATATCCTTATTCAATATCCAATGCAATAAGCAGCAAATCACTCTGCTCCCGACCAATTTAATATGGACGGGGTTGGAAAGTGAGACCCGTAGCTTCACAGTACGATACGGCGGCGATGCTGTCAAGGCCATAAATAACACTGTCTAAACGTTATTTTTGGGAAGCTAACGACATTCCTGGAGCAGAGTCGTTATCAGACACCCGGCCCTGCAATATCAGGAGCTGTCAACGCAGGATTCCAACACTGGAATGCGGATATTGCTAGGCTTTCTAGCGTTCCGTTACTGTAATAGTAGTAGTAGTAGTAGTAGTGTAGTTGTTGTTGTAGTTGTCATTGTATACATATACTCTCACTAACATACATACATATCTCTAAAGCATCCCCTTATTTGAAATCTTCCAACATTCTATACCTCTATCCTACCACCCTTACGAATTTCGCAAAAATTCTGCACGTTTACCCGCAATTCCTTTAGGCTTTTCGATGCACAAAAAAAAAGTTTTCACCTTCTATTGTATTTCCGAAACAACACCAAACGCAATTATAACTTACATCTGTATTCTATAGAAAAGAAATATAATATTTTTTTATTATAACAAGAAATATCTTGACGCGCCCGAACAAGGAAACGAGCAAGAGAAAGGGGATATTACGGGAATTGTACCGGGGGGGTTGATTCGGACTTGTTTAGGAAATGTAACAGCACAGGCTTATGTCATAACTTCCAGTTTAGGGTCAGGGAGTCGTACATTTTCTTTCGCAAGATTCTGGCAACTCTTGGAAACGATCTATTTAAATATTAACGAAATTAATGGTCTTATAGTGTAGATGTGGGGGTTGGTTGTTATTTTATTAATTCAAACTAACTTGTATCTTATAAGTTGATTTGACAAATTCTCAATTAATTCCAAACTTTTCTGTTTGACTATTATTATTATTATTATTATTATTGATAAAATAAACACCATCAATGTTTGAGTGTATATAATTTAAAATTACGGGGTGTTAGATTGCCAGGGGCTGTGTATCAATGTGTCTTTAAGTGAATAGGAGGGTGAATATTGAGATAATTTGCTAATAGAGGATTTTTTCGCCCTTTTTCTTGCATATAGACGTTCTGATAGTGTTTACGGAAATAATTTATTTTTATTGGAGGTATAGCAATTTATTTCGATACTTAAACTATTTATAAATTAACACAGACATTAATGGCAACATTAATATTAACTTGCTGTACGTAATTATGATTTTATGATGTTTCATCATGAAATCGATAAAAGTTAAATTTATTTTCGTTTCAATTTTTGTCTTTGATTAGTTTTGTTATTATTACTACTATTATTATTGCTATTATTAATATTTTAATTGTTTTTTTCAGGAGTTGTCCAAAATTACAGCTGTCAGTTCGCCATATTTTCAGTTGTCATTTTTTTGTTTTGTTTCTTTTATATTCGTGTGTGTGTGTGTGTGTGTGTGTGTGTGTGTAAAATCGTTTTAATAGTGATGAAGAAGAAGAAGAAGAAGGTTGGCTCCCAATTCCGTTTATATTACCTGTATGGGCGTACACCAACTGCTAAACAGGTTATCGTATATTCGAAATGGCCCAGGTATAATAATAATTTAAAATTTTGACGAATATCACAGAAGTTCGTCGATGTCAAAAAAAAAGAATCGAAACTAATCAAGAATAGAAATAGAGAAAGACAAATAGAATCGTTGGTATTAATTAAAAATTCAATTCAATTTAGGAATCCATTCACGTTCCACCAAGTTAATTGAAATTGTTTTCGAACAGTGGCGTAGCAAGAGTAGGTGCAATTTCGACAAAGGCGCGAAAGGTCGCCGAAATAGGAACATTCCATTGTAGAAAGATGTGGAAATCTATTATCGATGATTTCCAAATATAATAAACGAACACAAAGTAGACAAGTTTCAAATCTGATTGTGTGTGTGTGGAAGATATGCGTAATATGACTTGTATCGTTTCAAATCGTTGATATTTTCTTCCTCTCATCGTTTTTTTTTCAAATCTTTATCGTTACAAACTTTGATATAGCCGAAAGATGACGTAAATCTGAAAGCCATCCATTCTTCTATTATGTTAAAATGATGTAAGGCCGTCTTACCGCTACAAGCCGGGCAGACCTTTTTATTCATCTGATGCCCATAAATATACAAATATAATAGTGGATTCTTTCTTACCATATACTCGTCTTCGATTTACACACACACACACACACACACACATACATATAACACAGACCCATAGAAAATTTCGACCAAAAAGAAAAAAATCAAATTAAGAATGAAAAAGATATGATGTTGAAACCACACCGTATTTCTTTAAAAAAAAATTCAAATCTATCAATTTAATATGCCACTAATAAAATTAAATTAAATTGAATACGACATTATCTAGCTTATATAGTATAAATTTGAATATTGACCATCGGTTCTGTTAATTTGATGTGATATCGAATTAGTACTTTAACGTTGACAGGTGTTATAAACTGGTAAGCTTTTAGTGTTATCGACACCTTGTGTGGACAATTTCCATCACAATTCACCTAATTCTTCCAAGTTGACACACAGAAGAACAAGAAGAAGAACAGAGAGAAAAAAAGAACAACAAATGTAGTATTGATAACGATCTCGGGACATTAATTATAAAGTTTATTAGAGTTAGAAGATTGTAAAAAATGTTAGAAAATCATTCGAATATAAATCAATCATTTGCAAATCTTTTGTATGAATCATTGACGAGTTTTTTTATTCGTTTTGGTTGTTGTTCTCATTTTCGAAAAAGATTAATTTTGAATAAACTTCCGAAATATATCAAACATTTTACGATTTAAAAAGATTAGGAATTTAATAGAAATGATAAAATTATTCAAAAAAAATCTCATTTTTATATAAATTATTGACATAAATAATCATAAATAATAATCGTATTTTTGAAATTTTACCGTAAGATTGCATCGAGAATCTTAGTAAACAAAAATGTTTTATATGCAACTTAGAGTCCACTAGAACCAATAATAACAATAATAATAAATTAAATGTTAAACAAAAAGAATAACGAAATTTGAGACTGTTAGAACTGATTAACTTGTTTGCTTGCTAATAATACAGGGTCTTTCACGTAAATAGAGGCAGTACCAATAACTCTTTCATTTATCAATAAAATCAAATGATTTTTACAAGAACTAGGCTTTCCATTGCAGGAGGAAGCACCCTTCTACAATTTTTGGAATGAAAAGAAATTGACGTCAACATTTTGAAATTACGCAATATTCAATAAAAAATTGACATTTTCAAAAATTTATAGTCAATTAATCACAAAAATAATATTTTCCTTTTGAAAAATTAATTTTCCTTTGCAAGAAAAGAAATCAAAAATTTGTCAATATTTGAGGGGGTGACTGATCTGTTTCAAGAATCTAGGTCAGAGGATTCCTTTCCTTTGGAACCAATTCTGTCAATTCGATACACAACAGATGTTTCTGTTATTCCTCAATAAAGTTTTATTATTCGAAAATGTTCTCTTATCTTTGTTAAGATTCTAGTTGCCCTGATTTCATGTACCTGCACATTTTATACAGTTTTATTTCAAACGTGTAAGTTTCCACATGTTAAATAATTGTATTTTTGGCAGTATTTTTGCTAGTTGTTGACTACTACTTGTTTATTAATAATATTACCAATAAAGAAAACAATCACTGTTGTTGTTTTTGATTTTTAACAAGTTATTATTGTTTTGTATCATTGTACAGTGGCGATCGAAAAAAAGAGCGAATCTTGAGAGGGAATTTCCATATTTTCGTTAGTGTGACTCAGGTTGTTTCTCTCGTGAGGGGTAAGTAGATGGGTAGGTGGGAGGTATTGTAAAGAATTTCAGACATAACATATTTGTAGAAAGTATTTTTTCTATTCAGGTAAATACCCAAAATGGCATCAGTAACCCAACCTTCATCTTCTGATTGA
>JAZBGW010001526.1:0-15065 GCA_037464815.1 Mylabris variabilis
GAAAAATGTGTTTTGAGGGGGTAACTTCAAGGGGCAATTTCAACCCCTTAATGTAAATATGGGCAGCTAAAAAACATAGGTGTCCTTTATTTTTTGATGCTCTACCTGTATGCAAAGTATGGTCAAAATCAGAGAGGGGCAGTTGTGTCACTTTCCTTGTTAGAAACTTTAATCTACTATAGGGCTAAATTATTGAATTTTAGTACGAGTTTTAAGAAGTAATTGTTATAAGGCACTAATTTTTAGCGAATTTTTGCAATGAGTTCTGATTAAAAATGTGTTTGGATACTTTTAATCGATTTTTGATTTGGGCTCTCGACTTTCAATCAAGGTTTATGGACATTTTTCTCAATAATTATAATTTTTAACAAATCTTGTTATCGAATTGTCAAAAGTAGCTCATTTTAGTGGATTTTTCAACTGGACTGTTCAATTTTAATTCAACTTTGTTCTTGAGTTTAAAAATGCAAAATTGTGATACTTGTGATATGTTTTTGCAATAAAATTGCGACGTTTCGGCGAATTTGCAATTGAATTATAAAAGGAGGCCGCTTCAGGTTAATTTTCCAGCTAATATTTCTGTTTAAATCATCCATTGTTAGCTAATTCCAGTTTTAAATCGTGCTGAGAGTAATAAAATTTGGAAAATGTTGGGTCAATTTTTCAGCTATATTCTCAACTTTGGTTTTAGATTTTTAGACATTTTGCTTAAAAACCACCAGTTATTCGACGAATTTTTTATAAAATCGTTTACGAAAGGAGATTGAGGCGCCTTTATAAAGTTTTAAACCTGAATTCTCTCCACTTTAATCTAGATTTTAGGACGCAGTAGTACTGGATCATTAATTTTTGAGCAGTAAAACGAATTTCTCTATTGTAGACTCTTGAAACCAACAAATAATTCAATAAAAGCAAATTAAAGTTTTTCTAAGGATATTTCGATTGTAAAAAAAGTGCCCTTACGTTACTACGTACAGGGCTCCGCAAGATACAGCGCCGGCCCTGTATATGAGAGATCTGTATTAACCTTTAGTTAATGATGACAGATTCGCTACCATTTTAGTTAAAGAGGGCCAAATTGAATTGGAAGAGCTCTTATTATGCAAAAACATTAAAATATCGGGATGTTCAACGATTGTGGCTGATGGTAAAAATGGTTGTAACTAAAAATCTTTTACCGAAAGCCGAAAAAGTTCGCCAGTCCGCCACTGACGGTGGATTCAATAACTAAAATCCTGGATATAATTTTAACAATATTTGTTTACTTGTATCTATTGTCCTATTGTCACAGATTTATTTTACAATAAATGTTTAAAACACTTGATTTTTCCAGATTTAATTATAACGTGCGCTAAATAAATAATTATCACAACTAGTTGTGTAGCAGTTGTTTGTTTAACCTATTAACTCCAGATTGAATTCAACACGATACTGAATAGAGAACAACCCTTTAGTTAGATTTGTTCATCGTTCCAACTAGTAAAACTTCTAGTTTCTTCTTATCAGTTAAGACTTATTGTCTATTTAGATTACTTTATCCGGCATTCAGATTTTGACGATACGATTCGGATAGAACAAATTTCCTTTCTATAAACAAAAGATATTGTAAAAGATTTATGAGCTTTAGAGTATTGAGCTTCGAAAGCTGAATTGGAATCAGATTTTGGGAAACTGCATAAGAATTGACAGAGAAAGTTGGAATATCAATAACTGGAAAAACGTAAGCAAAATTTCAGTGTTTCTACCAAAAGATACAATCGGCCAACATTTACGCCCATTGTTTTACTGAGTGGTGTTAAATTCGCACAAGTTTTTTTGACTGATATTAAAAACCACGGAAGGCTTGAAAGTGAAATCACCATAAAAATTAATCGGTTTGAATAATCCGTTGTTGTAAACGTAAATTTAATAAGCATACCTACCAATTAAAAAGTTATTTAAATTTATTAGTTGCAGGATAATTCAATGTGAATTACCACCTTTTCCACACACTTTTATGGTAATTTTGAGCAACTATTCCATTTAAGTAGGTGATTTGTTCAATACAACACACAACCTAAAATTTTCTTCGATAACCTGATGATGCTATATTTACAAACATTCTTTTGATTACAATTCCGTTTCGTTTTTTGTTAATTAACTGGAACACGATTGTTTTGTAGAAATCTAATTGTTTCTCAACAAAAAAACGTAACCGTTTCCACTAATGACAATTAAGCTCTATTTATAGACCTGCGTTGCGTCGTAACTTTACAAAATACTTGATTTTTCTTCGAATAATGGCTCCAATCGTAGGTATATTAATCGCAAATATCTTTCATTCTAAACGTCTGGCTATTATGGTAAATTATAAAAAAATATATTTAATGATTTGTTATATCTAATATTTACATTGGTTTCTTTCTAATTTTTTTTCGAATGGTGGTAGGCGTATTTACTTTGTTCAAATTGTGGAAACATAAATGAAACCCTAGAATATACATCTTATTTATTAAATATTTATTAAAGTATATAAGAAACATTTACAATAAAATTCATGAGACGATTTCTTTCTTTACGCTGTAATACGTTTGTAGATTTAGAAAATTATTTTGTGGCAACTTAATCCAGTTTTCAGCGAATTTTAGGTATATGCAATATGAAGTTTCTCACCGAGATATTAGGGGAATAAGAGGCATATGAAAGGATTTACTCGTTGTTATTGTTATTGTTGTTGTTATATACATTAATATTTCATCGTGTATACAAAACTTTCTTAATTTTGCTTGTACCAATATTGAGTGAAAGATTTTTGTAACATATTCTCGTCTCTGTATATATACGTATATACAACGTCTATTTCCAATTATGTAGAAATGGTTTAGCGAAATGGAATGCATATATTTTACACCAGTGATATACCCAAGTTTCCCCTTGAATAATTGATATCATTTAAAAGCTCTCAGGTAAGCAGATGTGTCTATGTCGAAAATAGCTAGGGAAAATGAGAAGACTAAGAAACAGCAATCCATGTGGAAATCGCTTGAAATGTAATGTAGAATTGTCAAAAATTTATTATTTTCTTCGACTTTCCAATATATTTCGTTTTATTTGCACAAAAGAAAAGAGCAAAAGGAAGGAAATAATTATCTTTATAGAGTTCGCCGAGGGCCGATGATCATTCATCCCGGCGCATCCACCATTTGTAAAGTCACTTTCCAATCACTCCATCTATTTGGTCAAATATATCAAAATGGTTTTTTATTTACAACAATAAATAAAATGGAATTGTTGAAATATTGAGTAAATTATTCTAACGATCAATTTTGACAATGATAAAGCTTATTTGAGCGTCTGAATTTGATTAATTTTTCTACTTTAATTGGATTTCTAGATAGAGAATGAGAGTGCTTGTTTGTATACAGATAGATATAGAGAGTGTAAAAGATCATTGTAGGAGGTTTTCAATTTGTTTGAAATAAATGATGGTAACAGTACACTTTAGTAGTAGTATTGAGGGCGGTACTTCATTGCTGTTTTGTTCTATTTTCCGCCAAATTAATCGTTTAACCCCTAACAATCATTCCGTCTAAGGGCGAAACCTTATAAATTCCTTTTCATCAGCTACTTTTCACCTCTTTGTTCCTTAATGAACTTGAATATTTGCTTGTGTTAAAATTACCATCACTCATCTATTTATATTCGCATTTTAAAATCAACATAATACCAAAAATGTACTGTTAATAAACCCGTTATTGTGGTCGAATTGTTTGAAATTAATTGAATAGAAACTGTAATTTTCAGAAATTGTTTTTTGATTTATCACCAACTGTTTGTGTCATTGAAAAATAATCGTGTATCGTTCTTATGTTCACAACGACGAAATAAGAGAAACTTACCAGCTTTAACGTGGACTTCACGGCTGATTATCGTTCCCAATGGACTTTTCAGCTTACACCTGTAGAGTGCTGCATGGACATCATGCCGGTATCGTTCACTGGGAAATGGTGGAAATGCCAGTGTACCATTCGGGAATAGAAGCCGCAACTCGGGCACCTTAAAAGAATATTGGACATGAATGTTGATCTAATTTCGACAATTTGATTCTTTGCGCTTTAAGCTGGACAATCGCACAATCTGTCCTCAATATATTGATTATTATTATTACTGAATTTTCTTGATTCTACTAAAATAACTGTACATCAAATTTCAATTAACGTCTTATAAATAAACATTTCTAATCTATTAACATTTCTCTACTAAACTTTTTTAGATTGATGTTTCTATTAAAACCACGTATGTGTTGAATATTTTAACGAAGTAAATGATGTTTTTGTACTTCTATGCATAAAATTACTCTAAAATACAACGAACCACTAACAAACAATGTCGATTATAATCAAATATTGATTACTGTAAATTAATTTGTCAGTCAAATTTAAATATATAAGATAAGTAATTAATTTTGTTTTTTGAATCGGCTTTTTTATGTTAGTCAGAAATTTCATATTGTTAATAATGGTAGATTTTGATAAATATTTATGTCGTATTCAAGCTCCCTTTATGGGAATACTTTATTTTTTCCGTCTGACGAATTCTGTAAGTGTGAATGAATATTCAAAACATGCTATTTTCAATTCGAGTAGGTATTAGATGAATATTCTAGGCTGTTGTAATTCCAGCGGAATTGAATTAAAATTTACACCGCAAGACTTATCGCGGACTCAGAAATATTCGGGAACTAATTGATTACTAATTACATGGGGGAATTACGTACAATCGTAGAGTACTTGACTACAACCCAATTGGAGATCCAAAGATAAACATGTAAATTTCTGGGCTTTTTGATTGTTTCAGGACTATTGTTCAAAAATAGACTAGACTCGGGTAATTTAGTGTTAGTTAATTCGATAATAACTCAAGTGACCTATTTTGGAAACTTGCAGAATTGTCCGATGTTGTTATCATTCAGTTAGTTGCTTGTTACTGGATCCGTTCATCTCCTACAGCGCTATTATCACTATAGAAACTTTCCAAAGTCTTTTATGTTCATTCAGCAACAAAAAACATCGACAATACAACTTGACTAACAAAATAATGTAAACAAAGACAATGGACCAATAATGTACGGATGTACGGTTCTGTATTATATTATATCATGTGAAAATATTTACATCAACATGGAAGAATTGGCTTGAATTTTGATTCCCCTAGTTTGTAGTCATTGAGTAATTACGGTTGAGTTACTTTAGGAATTCATTACGACGCTGTACTACGGTATTAGAAAATTATGCAAGTTGTAAAATAATGATAAATATTTACGATTTGAAAAGATGAAATTTGGCCAAAAGACTGCACGATATTGATAATTTGAAGAATTTCAATTTTATATTCTAAAATTTAAGTCTCATTTTTTTAAATTCTACATTGTGCAGATATTACAGTTGTACGATGCTTCAAAATAAAGTGTTATAATACTTGAAACGCTTTCTTGACGTTTTTATTTCTACACCACAAATATTGAATAGTATAATGAGCATTATTGTATGAGCACGACATGTAAGGATTCTCTATACAAGAGTTGATTACTTTTACTGTAAAAAATTATAAACAAAAGTCAATAACTTATTAAAAAATCCAGTTGTGTACAATCTAAACACCGTTGCTGCTGTAAATATGCCAACTTTGAATGAAACTCCTATTATTTGGCGAGTGATTCGAATAATTCCAGGATTTTTAGGGTGGTTCCCAGAGAATATTTTGGCAAAGTAGGACCACGTAGCTCATTGGAAAGTGGATCCAATCAAAGCTAACTTCTGAGTATGCAGCAAGACTCACGAACCTTGTGCAGCAGATTCTTGAAATTTGTAATAACTGATTAAAATTAAGTTAGAACATTTAAAGACATCCACTGATAATTAATGTAAGCAGAATTAAATAGTTTAAAGGATTTAACTTTGGAAAAAGACACGGAACCATGCAGGTCTTTCATTTCGTACCTTTGAAACTGTCATCAAGTTTTAAACAAATTTTTTTATTGTGAACATTTTGAATTCCTTATAACGTCACTTGATTTCTATTTAATTTCAAGTGCAATTAGTTTGAATTTTCATTTAATTCTCTCGAGTGAGTGCACGAAACTTGGACATTGACCACTTTGAACTAAACGTTATTACACCACAGTTTTCCTTCTTTGATAAAAAAAATACCCGTCTTTTACATTTCAATGTTGAATCGTATATCATGCGATTTTCTTGTTGGATTAAATAATAGCCCCTAGTTCTGTTATTCTACGTATATTTTATTCATACAGTCGTTGTAAGAATATTTATTGTTAGTATTACCTGATGTACGACAGAACCATCAGCTAGTATCCATTCAATTTCAGGCAACGGACTTCCCTGTCCTGTACAATCAATTTTACCACCTGAACTGTTACTAAATTCGATTCTGTGTGGTGGTTCATGCAGGAATAATGGTCCTTGCAAATCCAATCCACCGCTCCATACTGTGAACAGAAGAAAAAACAACATCAACAACAACTAGAAGAAAATCAGTTTGAGCTTTTCAATTGAAGACAATCTTGTTTTTCTATTATCTTGTACGTTTATTGACTAACATAAGATAAAAAGAAGCAAGAAACAGTTTTGATATTCTCAACAACAACAAATTCAGTCATCTCCCTAATGTGTCTGTAGTTTATCTCTGATGTCACAAATGAAATGTTAAAATTGGAATTGTGTTAATTTGAACTGTATTTATTCAAAGATTTAATGAATTAAGTGTAATGGAGTCAATAATTAACAGTATTTAGGTGTGTGTATGTGTGTGAATTTGAATTTGTTTCACAATTGTTACGTTGCACGTTTTGGTTATTTACAGTTGATTTATGATTTTATTTTGTATCAAAATAATAGCTGAAACAGTACAAAATTCTCTAGATTTATTTACAATCAAAAATGTTTTAAAATCGCCCATCAACGGGGGAAATTCAAACGATTTCCACGTTTTGCATGCAACTGATTTATGTCGTTAATCGTCCATCAAATATTGACCACAGCCGAACTGCATTCTTGGCCATATTGCAGTACTGTTAAATCTGTCAATATTTCGCTAACGCTGCAAAAAGCTCGATATATTCAACTTGAATATAAAATTGTTGTCATAAATTTAGCTTTAACTTTTTTTTTTTAATTACATACATGCATGTATACCTCGTATAGAATTCTATTTTGATTACTTTCCATTATTACAAGAATTTATGTGAAATTTCGCACGGATATAGCGAGCTTTCATGTCATTTAACTGGAGTTACGTGGACATGGTTCTAGTTTGATATTGCATACCTTCAAGCGACAATTCAAGTCGAGAATTTCCACTCAGTTATTTACCGATCAACTCGCATCTCACTTGAGATATTTAAGACATTGTTTGATTAATGTGTTGTCGGTCAAGTATTTGTTGAAAATTATGTCTTATAAATGAATTTCAATCTAAAATTTTTCCTGTTCTAGATAGAATATACCGGATAACAATTTAAACTTTACTAAAGTTGTGTGTTTGACAGTTAAGAACTCTCGGTGATTATTTAAAAACATAAAGCCCACATTTGTTTGCTTATTGATGATTGTTCAAAGGCTTGTCAAGTTTGTTTATCGTAAGTTTTTGGAGATGAAACTGTCAGAAACAAAAATTACGACATCAGATGCGAGCTTTATTCCATAACTGTATTGGTTTTGATTCAAAAAAAGCAGAAAACAATAAGTTAAAGTAAAATTAACGAAAACTAAGACTATTGTCTAAAGATCCAATCAATGAAAGAGTATTTTCACAAAGTCTATACACTAGAACTAAAGATGTTGATATTCGAGAGAAGTTTCCGGTCTAATGTTTGTATTCAGACGCGTCTTTACTATTAGAGCAGTTTAAGAGATTGCCTAGAGGTGTGCGATGTTGAAGATTGAATCACGCTAACTTTAACAAAAATATTATTATTATTATTGAATTCGTCCTAGTCAACAAATCAAAATACGAGTAATACTTTTTCATTCACACTAATTGTCGATTAACAGTTCTAATAGTACAATTATGGGCTCTTTTTGAATCTCTAAAAAAAACTGGCAAGCTCTATTATTCAAAATATTTAATTTTAAAGAATCTCCGGAAGGACGAGCATCTTCTAAAAGAATCTGTTCAAAGGGTAAACATCAACTACAGCAAATTATCCCATGATTTCTTCCATAAGCTAGAGTTACCAACGATAAGCGAATGCGATATTTTTTATTTGTATTTTGCAAAATCTGCAAAAGTTCATTTTGATTTCGTCTACTTACAGGGTGCCAAGATATAGACAATTCTATATTTTAACTATTCTTTGCTGGATCCCATTTAGCTTCCCAAAAGTCGCATTTGATTATCTTTATGAAAAAAGCCGTAATAGGGTCTTAACGCTCCCAGCTAGGACATACTGTATAGAACTAACTTAAACTTGGGCTAATTTTGTATGTCCTTAAACAGTGTTAATCCGGGGCCCCAAAGTTAAAGGTCCGCTCCTGATTATAATTAGAAAGCACTTTAATCTTTTCGTATCCAAAGGAAACATTGTTCTACAGGGTGTCCCGTAAGTCGCGCATTTCCTCCTAAGGGGCAGACAGGGGATGAAATTCTAAGTCGAAAAGTCCTGTTTCATCTTGTTATCAGACGCACAGATAATTAGTAATTAACTAAATTAAGTAGCCAATCAGGTGCTCTCTTAGTTTGAACGGCTGTTGCGCCCGCCTGCTAATTGGTCCACTTCCCACGTTCCACCGTCACGACTTTTTCCTTCTCTCTGTTTATTGCTGTAGTAAGCCCTTGATTGGTTACATGATTTAATTAATAACTAATTAACTGAGCATCAGATGACAAAAAGATACAGGACTTTTCGACTCAGAATTGCATCACCTATCTGCTCCTTAAGATGAAATGCGCGACTTACGGGACAGCCTGTATAATGACGAGCTTTAAATTCAAACTATACGTTTGAATTTATAAAAACTTTATGTTTTTTATTCTATTTTGCTATTGTTGAGGCTATGTTTAAATTTTAAAATGAATTTCAGTGGAATAAGGATCTGAACTTTCTGACAGAATACAATTGAGCTTATCAAATGTGAAATTGTCGCATAAATAAACAAGATCCTTGTACAACTGTCAAATCAAAGAATTCCTTCGTTGGTATGAAATTTTTCAATTTTATGAATAATTCAAAATTGTCATTTTGAGTATTTGTAACAAAACTTTCCCGGTAGCTTCTCATGTATAACTTTTACTGTTTATTCTGTATTTTTTCCTGCTTCTGACAGATCTGACACTATAACATCTACTCGAATACAAACAGATCAATTTTCTTGATTGTTCTTGCTATTTCTATTGATTCTTGATTTTATTCTGTGCTCCAATCAAGCAAATTTGCATTTAGGTAGAAAAGATACAGTTTTGTCGTTTTCTTCTTCGTTTGTGAATATGAAAAACATTCCTCTACTTTATTGCAGAAATTGAACATTTTTCTCAGTTGGTAGACTCTTCGGTATTCGCATATGCATATTTGAAAAGCTGTGATAAATCGAACTTATTTCGTTCCAATTATCTTTCTATCAATACGCGATTATAAAATTTACGACATATATTTGTGACAATTGTAATAAATTCTATCTCTTTTGTGAGCAATTTTCATAAAAACGAATCTTTCAAGCGAACAAACGATTCCTTACCATCGATGTAATTCATGGGCGGACATATTACTTTATCTTGAACGATCTTGATTTAAGGACCGGCAATTTAATTTAGAATTCTCAATTTCACCTTGTCTGCGGCGACGATGGAAAGGTCGACGAGTCAAATTTGATCAGATTATTAAAAAAGATGAATATTCAGATGGGATTCGAATTCAAATAAATAACCAATTAGTCTTCATTTGAAGTAAAATAGAACTTAATATTTAACATTAAATCGTGACTTGGAACATTCTGTCAGGATTAAACAGGTCGTCTTTCAGTCTGTAATAAGCAGTCTTGTGGATTCGGCGCGTCTGTTGATTTTCTCTTATTTTTCGTAAAATTTAAAGAAATTAATTAGACACGTAATCGGAGACTGTCTAAAAATTGAATGAGAATCACTCAATTTTTCATCCCTTAGTACAAAAAGAATCTCCATCGTTTCCGTTGTTTTTGTTGGTTATTCTCCAGTTAATTCCATATTTATTCAGATTCGTTTCTTTCTTTATTATCATTTTACCTTCACCCCAACTAAACTTTGAAAGCAATTTAGAATTTAGTACAGACTTGAGTGAGATAAATACGTGTACAATGTCAACGTATATTTCATATTTTAGTGTCACTTGTATTACACAGAATACGAAATAATAAAATTTTCAGGCAGCTGTTATTTTGTATATGAAAAGAAATACTTTTGCGAAATAATTATCGTTTTATTTCGCTCTCCTTTCCTGAATTATTTTGAAGACGAAATGAAGGATATTAAAAAAATGAGAACAAACTTTCAAGTTTTTATTTTTTGCTAACAAGTTCTGTTGTTGTACATAAAGAAAACAGAAAAATTATAGAGATAAGGAAATTTAGTAATAATGGATGAACATGGTTTTTAGAAGAATTCAACGTTATCTTATTGAAACAGACAAGCTCTATTATAGCTAACATACCTTATTATTCAGCACGGATAATGAGTATTTATGTTATTATGTTCAGGGCCGGGCTGGACCAATTTCTGGCCCCGGCGAAGATTTATTATTGTTACATTATGAAGTTGTTCTAGCAGTCCCCGTTATATAGTGTCGTGCTCCCTATTATCTTTTTTTAAATTTTTTTTAATTCTTTGGTTAAATCAAAAGGGACTTTGATTAGTGACGTATGACCTCATATTTATAGTTTTTCAGATAGTTTGACTTTTCATCAAATTTTAAATTTTGCAGTGGTTGATTGTAAAATTCATATCATTGAAACTATTGCATATAAAAGATTAAAATTTGTAATTTAATTAGTAAAAATAATGTACTTTCCATCAAATCCTATAATTTTCAAATATGTTGTAACATCTAGCTGAAATTATTTTTTCTTTCAGACCATTTTCAAAATATGGTGTTCTATTCAAAATAAGTAAGATATTATAGTTTGAAAATTGCCTGAAAAAAATTGATTTCAGCAAAACGCTGAAAAATAATTAGACGCTGTAAGATTTTGTAGAAAATACATTGCTCATCCTATTTGTGTTCCAAATATCGATCTTTTAGTGATAAGAATTTTAAAAGTATAAGTTGTTCAATCAAACGTTGTAAAATTTGAAATTTCACTAAAAGTCAAAATAGTTGAGAAACCTTTAGCGTTAGGCTATAGCTCGTGTTATCAGTAGAAAAGTATATCTTTTTATTGGCTTTTTGAATTCTATGATTCGATCGAGGGCCACCTTGATAATGTAACCTGTGGACTAGCGTGGAAGGTGTTTAAGATATTTTGACTTTTATTGTTAGTGGAATCTTAAGTTTTGCAGCGTTCAATTGAAACATTTATATTTTTAAAACTGTGATCGCTGAAAAATTGAAATTTGGAAATCAGGTAGCACAAATGATGCAATTTTTATCAAAGTGAAAGGCATATAATTATCCTTTAGCATTTAACTGAAATGAATTTCTCTTTCAGGCAATCTTTAAGCTGTAGCATCTTGCTTATTTTGAATTTAAACACCATATGTTTCTTTATTTGTTAGAGAGAGGAAAAATCTGTATTAAACTATATTAACAATAACTGAATTAAATTTAAAATTTCACTAAAAGTCAAGATAACCGAAAACCTGTTAACGCTGGATCACAAGTTATACCATCAAAGCCCCCATCGATTTAACCATAGAGTTCAAAATTCATTACAAAATGGGGTTCCATTTAAAATAAAAGAGTAGCACTACCCCATATAACGGGGGTTGTTAAAACAACCAAAATATCTTCTACTGATAGTTCAGGTGAAAAACGGCTCCAATAAATATATTCAGAGCTTCAATTAATTAGAATTTCTAATGGTCCATCGTCAGGACACCCTTACATTTTAAATAAGCATAAATTATGAATTTTTTTTTGAGAATAATTGAGTGGTTGCCATAAAGGCAGTTGGCCCCGGCGGAAATCTCCGCCTATTCGCCCTGTCTAGTCCGGTCCTGATTATGTTTACGAACCGAGATATATTTGATGACGAATAATACAATGTTGTTTGACATCGATTTTAGTTGAAAAAAATTGAAATAATACACGGAATCTATATTGTTATGCAGTCGTCATAAATATCTTTTATTTAAATTACGACGCGAATTTTCTATAGAAATCCACCGCCTATTGTTACCAATTTTTAATTAAAATTATAATTGGAATTCTTCCTGTAATTCAATAGCAGATATCTCTGATTTCACAAAATTGATTTTAGTCCATCTTAAATCCGATTTGTTTGATGAAAAGTGGATTTGTGAATTTTCAGGAGACGTTTATAACGTTCACAACATTATTGAAATCTCACATATCTAAATAGATTTCAAACTTTTTCTGAATTGAATTGAAGAACGCACTTTCAACTACTCACCCTCCAATCTTCTCGATTCTAATATAAAAAATTTCGAAATCTATCTATTTAAATAACACTAATTTTAGTTTTCTAGGGGGAGAATATACTGAAACACAACATTTTCGGACAAGATCAGTTTCAATGACCTTCCAAAGGTTAGTAGACAGTACAATGGTGCCTGGCCTCGTAGAACAGGGTTGAATTATTCAACATAATTACCCCTCATCGCCGATTATTGTGTGTATGGTGGTATCAATGACACTTGTGTAGTCGACTGAGATTTTAGTTAATGATTTCGCATCGTCTGCTATTACAAATCGATACGGAATGGGGATTTGTTAGCCGAGAGGGTGTATGTTAAATATACAACACTTATGTTGAAGATTATATTTGTTGTTGTTATTTTATTGATTGATTATAACACTAAATAGTGGTTGTAATTGATTTTAGGTAATCTTGTTTAAACGTGAATAAGGGTTGTTTTATCAGGACTCTTGATAGGTTGTTGCCGTTGCGTAACAAACATCAATCGATTACATCATCTTACATATTGAGTATTGAATTCTGAAGTTTATAATAACACAAACTAGCTGCGCTTCAGTTTGTTAGTCCCATTTATCGCTCGAATTTTTCTTATTTAATCATCTGTATGGTTCCATCAATCCTTGTAAGGACTATGGAAGCGGCTAAATGGTTAAGTCTTTAATTGATAGATCATTTGGAAACTATTGAGTCTATGATGCGGAGATTTATATGCTTTTCATACAAATATACACCGTCTTTTTCTTAAAGGTGGTCAATTTGAGTGAAACTCCTAGAAGTTGGCGGGCGATTTGAATAATACTTTAAGGATTTTTAGGGAGTTTTTAGAGAACATTTTAGCAAAAGCGGGATCCCGTAGGAGTTTCGTTCGAATGGCCCATATTTAAAAAAAAGACCCTGTATATCGACTCGGTCGACTTGGAGCGTTTAAGCGTTTTAGTCTTGTTCCAGGTGTGTACGTGACTTAATTTAGATCAATAGACTTTCTGTCTGTCATTATACGTATGTAACACAAATTCTGCAAGTGAAATTAACAATTTATTCCCTTCAATAATGTGGTGATTAGTTGCGTTGTAATTTCGACAAATTTCATAGCAACGCTAAATACGTCTTTGTCAACGTAATAACAATGAGCTTACGTCTTAAAATACCAAAAAGAAGACCATATGTCAATAGCAGCAATGAAAGCTTCAAGTTTACAAATCAATTATTAATAAAAATTTGCTTATTTGGCACATTTTCTAACATCATACTTTAACGATTGTTACGAATGTGTTTCATAATTACAACATAATTTTAGATTCTGTTGGCATTGAAATTGAATTACTGGCCATTTCCCCGACGATAAATCCCATTTACTCCAAATTCCTAAAGTGTATTTTGAACGATACAGTCGTCCCATGGCGACTTTGTTTGGTTGACTTCAAAGCATTGATGCAATATTCATGCGATGATATCGATACGACGGTATATCGTTAGAGTAGCAAGTCGTGCAGCTTTTAAAACTTCAACTTTTACGTCCTCATTAAGAAAACTTAAATTAACGAGTCAACTTGATATTTGAAGTTTGATACTAAAGTCGAACTTTTAATCCAAAATAATAGGTCAACCGAATATGTACTACTATTAAAAAAATACGCCATTTAAACCGGTAATATTAATTATAAGCCATGTACAGAGCAATTCGATTTTCAAATTACGAAAATTGCAAACAAAACTTTTGAGTGGAATAGAAGTTGAGAGATTTCTGCATTTGATGAAATTATTGAAACGATGTCCAACTTTTTCCAAATATCATTTAAAATTTTATCGTCTTCCAACCGAATAAACTTTCTAATTTGTACAGTGTTTACGGATCTGTCTAAAATGACTGACTCTTGTAACTTCTTACCTTAATTATTAATTTAGTTTTAATTAAAGCTTGATTTTGTTAAAAGTTGCATGTAGAACTTTTGTGTTAGAATAGCCTAGGAATTTGTTAATATTTTATAGATTACTTTAACGTAAGTGGATTTCATTGGAAAATTCATTAATTATGAACAGATATGATTTAATGTGCAACCTGTATCAGGCTGGGGTGAGTCGGGGTAGTTAAGGCTTGATATTAAATAATATCCAAAATTCAAAAAAAAAAACTTTTGGCTTATTCAAGCTTCGATAATTGGCCGTTCAATCTAAGGGCATCATTTTGTACAATGTAATTTTCAAAAACGAGTTAAGCACGCAAAACTACTAAGAATGACTCGCAGCCCTCCCAAAATTGATTTTTTTCGTTTTTCTCCATTGCTTTCTAGAAAAATGCGAAACATCCTCACTTATTCCAGAATAAAATGGGGAAAAACGAAAAAAAATCATCATTCTAAGTCGTTTTTCGTATTTAGTTTGTTTTTTAAAATCGCGACAGGATCAGCAACAAACATTTTTGACTTTCAAATGAGCTACGAA
>JAZBGW010001527.1:0-15065 GCA_037464815.1 Mylabris variabilis
AATTTGTAGGGTAATCCCTGGAGAACATTTTCAGAAACATCCTTGAATATTAAGTCAGTGGGGTGGGAGCTAGGGCTCGGAGCATTAAAACTTCTGTTGGCTCCAATTACCATTTCATAATATGTTATAAAGAGTACTACTTACTATGTACAAAACGCTCAGACTCCCTAAAGTACATACTGCAGGGTTCTATATTTGTTAAAATATTCTTCAGGGGCCACCCGACAATCCTTCAAATATTTTTCGAATTGCTAAATGATTACGCTTTCCCTATTGTCATCTATATTGCATAGAGCTTCAAATGTCAGCGAATACGAGGAACAACTCCTGGTAAAAAATTTTTCCTTTTTTTTCAACATAATGCAGTTCCAGTTGCACTACTGCAAAGCTGTATAAAACTCAAGTCTTTGAACTACATAAATCTAAAAATGCAATTGGAGCCAGAGCCGAAGATAGGAACTCAATTTGACAACAGTAACTCCGGAGCCAAAGCTGGGGCTACAGCTTGAATATATTGTCGGGGCGGAGCTCAGTCTATTTCAAGCAAACTATCCAACCCTGCTTACTATTTCACTAAGACAAAAAGCATTTTTCATCATTTTTGACCCCGAAGATAATGCTGCTGGTCTCATACAATTATTACAAATGCAAGCAGTGGCGCAACTAACATCAAATTTTAGGGTGGGCCAACTTAATTTTCGGTGGGTACCTCATTTAACAAAAACACATTCACATTTTAAAAAAAATAGACTTGGTATCTGTAATCATACAAATATTGTGGTATTCATTGTAGAAAAACATTTTTCACATAAATCCTTAGAGATTATTTGCGGGTGGGCACAGACTTTTCAGGGTGGGCACAGGCCCACCCTGGCCCACCTGTAGTTCCGCCACTGAATGCAAGTATGTGAAACTGACAAAGCATCCCTTTCGAGCCTAATCTTTGAGGCACGATTACGCTCCTAGATATGTTTTTCCGAAGATACAAAAAAAATACGCCTCTCTTAGATTTCAACAAAGAACAGCATATCTTTGTATCATCGAAACCGGAGAGGGACACCTTGGAATGTTTCCTTAACGGTTACAAAAGTGCAATTAAGTTTCGATTAATACCAAATAATTTAGATAAAATCCGAAATATAATCAGAACTTTGATCAAAAATTGGAAGATATTTCAAAATGCTACAGTTTTTCGTTAAAATTTTCCAGATATAAGCAAACGTATGCTTCTAAAATTTAAACTCGAATAGACGTTTTCTTTGCTTATATTCTTGTTAAACTTTGTATACCCCATGTATTGAGATAATAAAGGGTCCACTTTAGTAATGGAGTAATTTAAGATAAAATCTACCCTTACAATTTTTCTTAAATATAATATAATTTGAAATTATTTACATAATCTGTACATTTCTAATTTAAATTGATAAAGAAAATAACGAAGAACGTATCGAGGTATAAATGTAAATTTAGATAAAATTATTTCTGTTTTGATATAATATTTCTACCGAAAACTCTACTCTCAAGTTGCACACGTGGCTACCGCTTTTATTGAGTTAATGTCGAATTTTTGAGAAATACCGAATTTAAGGCTTCAATATACTGAAACGTATACACAAGATAAATATTAGAACGCATCCTTTACCCGATTAAATTCGGCTATTCTTTATACTTTCCTGTTAAACTGCTGTCAAGCTGTCTTTCTGATGAACAGTCTCATGCTGTTCGGACAACATAAATCAGTGAAACCTGAAAAGTTTGAGTATTTGTAACCATTTTATAATAGCCAGTGGTAGTCGTAATAATAATAATAATAATAATAGTAATGATGATGATAGATAATAGTAGAGTCTAGTTGTGACAGATAAGTGTCGAAAATTCACCTTCTTTGAAACATATGAGGGTCATTCTGTTGGAGATGCGGATCTTTCTAAAGAGGAATGGTAATAATGGTCAAGGGTCATCAGTTATTATACTAGGTTAGTAGACTGATGGTGTATACGTTGTATATAAAAGCAACAGCTAGATAAAGACGAAGACGATGCTGATAAAGGAGTGGAAGGAACAGAAAAAATCGGAGTCATGCTGTGTTGTCCTTAAATATTATGAATTAATTGCCGTATTAAGGGTTATATTCGCATTCATCACATTCTTTTTTTCAAGGGACAGCAGACGAATAAGACTGGTAGTAATAATAATAACAATAAAAGTTTTATCATCAATCCTCTTGTTTGTTTTTTTTTTCGGGGAAACTTAAATTAGATTAAAATAAAATAAATTAAAAAGTTATAAGTAGATATAGTGTGGATTGAGTGAGGATTATAACAAAGATAGTAGGTTTCAGTTTCATTTTATAATCTCTATAAGAAAAAGGATAATTAATAATAAATTTCGAGAATGAAAGAGTGGATGTAGATGGAAATGAAAGAGCAAAAAGACAAAACTAGTTATGTGTGTTTGTCTGTCGGTCTTTAGATCTGTGTGCGTTTGTGTGTGTGTGTTGTTCAAAAGATTTTTTTCTATTCTGTTTAAGGATTTCGAATTCTTTAAATACCATCCTAGGTAGAGTTATTTTTATATTCTTTGGATCCGACACACAGACTGTGAAATACTGAGTGGAAACGAACTGATCGTACATAGTTGACAGTGCGGCATCTCCATGCATAATGAATGAATAAACCAAGTGGACACCCTGCTGGGCATCCAACTACATATGACATTCCAAAGAAAAGTGAAACTGTGAGAAAACGAAATAATCACCATGTGAAGAATATACATACAGATCGGGCAGTTTCTCTAGGTACATTTGGCACACATCTGTCCCGCCCATCTGTATCACTTGTAAATGAATTAGAAAAAGATAGGTGGTCAAGCAATTGAGAAATAATGACGACTATTACCACCCTTGACCAAACACTGCTTCGGATTTTACAATTTTTCCCTTAAAAGACATAAACAACCGAATTTTAAAGACTTGGCATCTTTGTCACACGCTATGAATTGGTCGTGCAACATTCTATTATAAATACATCAGATAAAGAAGCGAATATCCTAGAACTTCTATTTATTGTAAAATTGCAAAGTCTGAAACAGGTAAAATTCTTGATATAAAAGAAAGTGGTCTGGTCAAAAGACTACGGGTGGGTGGTAGTAGCCGCTATCATTTCTTATTTTTAGACAACCTATTTTGTCTCTATCTCTTTCTAACTTAAATGCAAATTTAACCGAGATGCGGGCCCGATAATTCCAAAATGTACCTATTTCTTCGGCCAGTACTGTATAGCTGTACATATAGATACATCTAAAACTATACGCACATATCTATCTAGTGTATCTCTATTATAAACACACTTTTTGATTAAGGAAAACAACATAAAATTCAACTTGATTTTAATAATTTAGCTATCGTACAATAACAAAAACAACAACGATAAGAAGAAATAGTGAGAGAGGAAGAAGAAATTGGCCTAAAGTGAGAATATAATCATACAACTATCACATAGATGCACACAAACACACACACATACAGAGATTTAATAAAGTCGTATCCCATTTGTTCTCACTAATTACCTGATTTCCTAATTTACTAAGCTCATGTAGATAATATATTAAGTGAGAGGGAACATATACACACATAAATATACATTATTCATGAATGTTGCCTTTTAAAATTTAAGATTTCTGACCAAAAACAACAACAAAAAAAACGGATTCAATATTGACGATTTATTCAAATTCTCCGGGACATTCATAGTAAATTAATTCGTATCTTAATCTTTCATAATTTTATTATAAATTTATAGACGATTTCATCAACTTCAGTATTTAATGAACAGTTAAAAACAATCGTATGATTATAAAAATCGCTTCTATTATTTATGTATTCGTTAAAATTTAACAGACGTTGGTGAAATCGACCATTAAGTCAATAAAAATACCAATATCAATTAACAATACAAGGAGGGCACAATGCTATTTTACTTCGCAGTTGGCCATGCTTTTGGTCCTACGTAACCAAAGGCACAGTCAACTGCAATGTGATATAGCGTTGTACACCCTGTATATTTTAAATTATTAAAAAAAAAGAATTGTAGAAGAAAAAATAAATGCGCTGCGAACAGGATTCGAACCTGTGCGGGCAGAGCCCATTTGATTTCGAGTCAAACTCCTTAACCACTCGGACATCGCAGCTTACTAGAAATTCCACGTTAATTTCTAATTCAACAACGTATTCGTTAATTATATCAATCATCTTAATTATTCTAAATAATTAATTGAAAAGCAAATAAACAAGTTTGAAAATTATAATTTACGTTAATTTAATCATATTTTAGCGAAATCAATCGATATTAATCATAAAAATTAATGTTTTATTAATTCGGCATCTAATCGTAGTTGGCGATTTTTTTTTTATTTTAATATTCATTATTCATTATTTACAGAAAATAATCAAATAACAACAACAATAACAATAACAAAAACAATATATATGAATTATTAGTTATTAAAATCGGTTTATATAATATTATGATTATAAAACCTTTCAAGAAAAATCCAAGGAACGTAATAAAAAAATTTATTACCCCATATTGGTTTATTGATTTATATTACATTTATTTGTGTTTTCCCCATTCAACAAAGATACATTGTCTGTTTTTTTTTTCTCTCTGTTTTTCTTGAAATCAATCTGTTGCGGTTGAAAATTATTTTTATTCATCGACAATTTGAAATCAAATACGATTTTACGATACGGAACGTATATCGTTTATTGGATCGTTAATCTCACCAATCAAATTTTTGTTACGCATGTAAAATTGGCGCCAATTTTAATTTTATTGATATAAACCTTAAATTTGACTACAAATTAGTAAGAGAATTCATGCATTATATTCCAAACATTCCACAGATTCTGCACAAGTTTCCCAACGATACCGTAAATGAAGTAAGGTGTTGATTGATGAGGGATGATGGTGGTTTCAAGATAAGGAATGTTTTCTATATTAAACGGCAATAAAACAACTATCACACACTAAAGTTCACTTTACATTATCCGAGTTTATATAGGATTTTTTGTTCCGAACAAATAAAACGACAAAGTGTTTTTACAACATTCGATTTTTGATCCGAGTTGAAGCGCCCGAGAGAGCTGTCGAGTTTTCATCCGATTTTTTCAGAATAGAACGGTGCCTAATTTCATCCGAGATTCCGTTTGATCTGTCAAAAAGTTGTGAGAATTTGAGGTTATAAGCAAGTTGAAAGCATGATGATGGCGTGGTTTTTTGGTGTGTTTTAATATCAACTTTACTATTTTATTTTTTATCTCGAAAACTTTATATCAGATTTTGTTTAAACTTTTTTATCACATCCAATTTGGTTTTATTTAGCTCGTGAATTTTTTTTGGATAATGCCGAGTCTTCCGTTTTTGCACCAGAAAATAAAAAAGCCGAAATATCGAAATATAGTATATTTAATGTCCATGTACGCTTGAAACCAAGTGTACGGCATAGTATAAACGATGAAAATTGATATAAATGAAATTATTTAGCGTCAATATCAATTTTTTCTCCAAAAAACACATTTTTAAAATTTTAATTTATAAATTCCGCCATATTATTCTCTAAGAAAATAATCTGTCAAAATTGATAAAGATACATATACAGGTTCTTTCACGTAAATATGGTTAGTGGCAATAACTCTTCTATTTATCAATAAAATCAAATAATTTTTACAAAAACTTGAAGGGCACAGCTAGGCTTTCTTCCGGAGGTGGAAGCGCTCTTCTACAATTTTTGAAAATAAGAAAAATTAACATCAACTTTTGGAAATTACGCAATATTCAATTAAAAATTGTCACTTTTGAGAATCGACAGTCAACTAAACACAAAGATAATATTTTCATTTTGAAAAATTAATTTTCACTTGCAAGAAAAAATTTTTTAATTTTTTTTAATAATTGACAGGATGACTGACCTATTTCAAGAATCTATGTCAGGTGTAAAGCTAGATAAGACGTAATAAATTGGAAGAAATACGAAGTTCTGTCAATTCGATACACAACCAATTATTCAGGATACGGAAATAAAATAAGAATTATAAGATGCATAGGTACAATGATACCAAACAAAACAAAGTTGATAAAAATCAAAAACAACAACGGTGATTGTTTTCTTTATTGGTAATATTATTAATAAATGAAAGAGTTATTGCCACTGACCATATTTACGTACAAAAGACTGCATAAAAGACGGAGTGGAGCAAGCGCCATCTAACGTTTGAGAAACATAATATCCGTAGGTATTATTCAAACTTAAGATTATCAATTACTGCCATTTTCGGTGTCTTACTTAGGGTTGCCAACTGTCCTGAATTTCGCAGGATATCCTGAATTTAAGCTCACTTATCCTGCGTCCTTTCACTACTTGTTTCAGGACGGCAAATTAGAAAATGTTCATTACATTTTTCATTGATTTTTTAAATTTTCCAAAACTGTATTTTTCACGACCCCATTGATAATCTCTCAAACAAGGTATCGTAGATTTTTTTTAAATTTTACAAAATATGAAGAAGTAAAATGTTGATGTTTCAAGATTTTCTTTTGCGCTTCAGCAGTTTTCCAAAAAAAATTCAGTATCTCAAAACAAGCGAGATGTCGATGATTAAATATTATCAATTTTTCGAACAATTGATTACTGCAGACCCTTAACAATTCCCCTAAAATGTATTTTTTTTTTATAAAATAGGTAAAGTTTTACACTGAAATTATCACCAAGGAACTAGTTGTCCTGAATGTTTTATTAATGTCCTGAATCCTCAATATGATAGTCCTGAAATTCACGAAATCAGAGTTGGCAACCATAGTCTTACTTATACGTATCATATTCCAAATTTAACACAAACACACAAAAGATTAAGGGTCAATTTCACCAACTTCAGTTAAGCCTAATGAACAGTTTGAAACAATCTTTGCTATGATTATAACCAAGACCTGTTTGATTTTTTACCTCAACGCTGTCTAACAGGCCTGTGTATTTTCGAGAAAATGCCAATTTTGGCCGCATTAGCGCTACTTAACACCACGTGAAATGAAATAGGTAATGTTTCTATTTCTGTTTTATTGCCATAATTTATAATAGTATGCGTAACATAGAGATTGAAATACTAGCTATTTCTTTTAATGTGGTGGTAACCAGCGCCAATACGGCCAAAATTGACGTTTTGTCAAAACAGCTGTTAGACAGTGTTGAGGTAAAAAATCAAGCACGGCTTGATTATAACAATTGTTTCTGTGACTTATTTGTTGGTTACAATTTAACAGACGTTGGTGAAATAGACCCTAAATGTAAATAATAATTGGACGTAATACAATGTAAACATGCATTTTATAAGCAATCATTTTTTATTATCAAAAAAAATTACGAAAAATATTTTGAAAGATAAAATGAGTAAATAAATAAAGAAACTATCTAAATGAATTTTAACATAAATTACCATTGTTATAGTTATTATCATTATCATTATTTTTATGATTACTATTATTGTTATTACTTTATTGATAATAAGGTATGCATATGTGTGTATAGAGTACGTATATTGATGTGTAATTTTTGATTCGCAACAGTTGTCAATATGCAATCTCGGATATAGCGCTATAAAACTTTACGACCAACTTTTATAGACCACTCAAATAATATCAAAGAGATATCGTTTATTGATCATTGTAAATTTATACTTAATGAAGTACCGAACGTCACTTACACCTGTCAAATATTTACAATAATAATAATAATAATATAGGTGCTTTTAAAAATGCCCACATTGTTAACCAAATAAAGATCACCACAGGTGATGTTCGACGACTTAACAATGCGCAAGTTATTGATATTGCTGTTTTTTTTCTTCATATATTAATTGTAACGAGATGAATATAATTAAAAATAATAATAATCATAATGATGTTGATGATAAGAAAAAATAAATGGAACAAAAAAAATGAAACAAAGAAGGTTTTTACACGGGGTATAAACGCGTGACTATTCTGCGTGAGTTTTTCCCCTGCAGTAATGGCATTTATCTTAGGGGTGTGTCGTACAATTTCGATCAGCAATCTCGAGTCGAGACATTAACGCTAGTTCCTCATTAACTTATCAACTTTTATGTTGGTATTGTTGAAATCAGTGATTTATTCCTTGTTATTGTTGTTCATCTTCTTGTTCGCCACTATTATTCGACTAGATTTGTAGATAGATTCAAACAACAACTCGAAACTTTTCTACATTTAAGCAATTATACAACATTTACAGTTGAAAGTTTCAAGTTTTTGAATTAATTAACTATATTGTTAGTTATTTCTGTGCGAGTTTTACTTATTTTTCACTGAATATTAATAAAGCTAAACTTTCTTCTATAGTCAACTTTTTTTTTGGACAAATCTAAGGAGCGTCAAGGTTCAAAAATTATTAAAATTAATAAATATCTAATAATAATGGATTATATCATTTTGAAGTGATCAAAAATCATAATTAATGTGACTTTATCAAGGATTATTTCATAAGGTAATATTGATGAGTTTGCAAAATAGCGCGTTTGTTAAAAACAAATCTTTTTCACTTTTCCAAAAACCTGACCTGGGGTGGTTTATTTTTAAGTAATTTTACTCGTGCTTAATAAGTGTTTTTTGACCGACTTCCAACTGAACTACGAGATGATAATTTTGCTGAAATATTCTCCAGAGTAGAAAAAATTGGAATATCGTTCGAATCACTCGCCAATTAATGTAAGTTGCCAGGAGAATTAGGTACTCGGGGGTCAAAAAACCTGTAAAAAATCAATTCTTAATCAATTAAAACGAAAGCTAATAAAAGTATTGATCTTTTCTTGGTGACCAATGCAGATAAACTTGAGGATGTTTTTTGAAAAATCACAAAACAGGTATTTCCTACTTTTTTACTCTTTCGATCAGCATTGGTGTCGTTAAGATCCCCCGGATGGTATTTTTTGTATAAAAAAGTCTTGTAAATTTCAACCCTTATAACTCCTGTTCTATTTAGAGTGCTTTACTATAAGATCAATAAAATTTTTCATGAGTTTTCATGCCGTTGATTCCATTCGATTATTCCAACTACACATACACCATAGGCGCCAGAAATAGAAACAGAGGAAAAATATCGGGTCCACTAATCTATACTACTAGCATATTAGATAGAAAGAGATAAAGGAAACGTAGGTGGTCTAAAAATTGAAAACGATGGCTTCTATTACCACCCACAATTAATCTTTTGACCAAACAAATCAATTTCTTTTGTACAAAAGAATCTTCAAACTTTCTAGTTTAAAAAACAACAATAACTCGATTTTGAGGATTTGGTATCTTTGTCACACGGCATCCCCTTTGTTCGTGAAACATATACCTAAAAATGCATTAGACAAAGACGTGACTACCCTTAACATATTTATGCAAGTAGTATAAATGGCCTCGACTGGTGTTTTTCCTATGTGTCTAGAAGAGTAGCCCATGGTGTATGTGAAACTTACAAAGCACCCCTTTTGAGCCTAAGCTTTGCGGCGTGATTTTACCCCCTAGATACGAAATCGGAGAGGGACACCTGGAAATATTTCCTTGTAGTATGAATAGCATTGAAAGATCTCGGTTTACATAGCTATTGCATAACTTATTGGAGAAAGTACAGAAACTTTGCAAACGCTATACTTACAACTAACAGTAAATTCAATAATTTTATCGATGGTCATTAAAATATTAGACATCAAAATATCATCAAAATAATGCGAATAAATCCGAAAATTAACCGTTACACTCCTCAGTTTAAAAAAGTAGCAAATAAAATCTCTGAAAAATATCCACAAAACCTCGATACAGATCTACTAATTGTAAGTAAAAATAAAATAATGGACTTACAGAAATCCTGAGCTGACGACAATATAAAAATTCTAAAGGTGTAGATCGATTGATTATAATTCGATAAATATCTAAGATTTCTCTTAAACTACAAATCATTGTTCATTCATTAAAGATTGCGATAAATGACAGCATCAACTGTGTGCCAAATAATAATAATAATCTGATATTGCTTAGGATTTTTTTATTTTTCGATTAATAAATAGTAAAAGTCCAAATGGTTGAAATTTGATGCAATTGCCTTAAGGGCTAATGTTGATATATTTCATACTTATATCGTGAAATTTATATGTGAAAGACACTGTATTGAATGTAAACATGTTGAAGACATTTATCTAGAAGGAGCTTATATATTTTTCTTTTTTTTTCCTATAATACATTGACAAAGAAGTGTACATAATATAAATTTGTAGTGTAAACACACCCTTAAACGCTGACCAAATTCATGATCGGTCTTGTTGTTTGAACGGTAGAAATATTTATTATAAAAATTTCACGTTCTTCACTATATCGATTGATGTATCTGTACAATGTTTCATTAATTTAAAAATACAAGCTGTATTATCGTATTTTAAGATTTAATATTTCATCTTTGTCTATGAATTGTTTCTATCTCTCTTTCATTCACCTTTCAATTTCTGGCCAGATTATACATTGAACACAAAGGTATGCCGATGTCTGTTAAGTCTGGATAAAAATAAAACTGTAGGTATACAATTACCATTATAAGCGGGCTTGAACATGAGATCCAGCAACGATACGCTGATACAGAGTCGCAGCATCGTCTTATAAGTCCTCCCTCCAGTTCACCGCTCGCCATCATCATCATCATCATCACCACTACCACCATCACCACCAGACGTATCAGTCAACACTACTAACATTCTACCTTTTTTTTTTTAAATTCGTTACCCAAACGGTGTATGTACGACAATTTTTCATAAGAAAATAAACAGAATTTATCTCAACACATACACACATATGAGGGAGCCCTATCCCAACAATCTCCCAAAAAAAAAAACAGCCGTAAGAAAACAAAGACGAACCTCAAAAACTGTCCAGGTTAGTTTATAACAGCAAACGATGAGCTGCTGCTGGTATTGTGGACAATACAATAAATAACACCTTGGGAACTCCACTGAAGGACAAAAAAAAGGGAAGAAACTGAAACCTATCGTATTTTCTTTGAACGTGAAAAAGCGAGAAAGAGGCACGGTATAGTTTTTCCAGTATAAATCAGAAATAAATTCTTTTCGTTATTCTGGCCGTGTAACAACACGTGAACGATTGCACTAAGAAAACAGTATAGGGACACATAAGATCCTCGTACGTATACATTTCCTCCATTCTAGTGTTATAAATTTTTTCCCTAGTTTTCCCGACTCTCCTCTTTACCGGATGTTTTAAAATGAAACTAGTAGCCGCCTGAAAACCAGTCAACAATTTCATAATTCTCTTGTTGTTTGATAAATGGCCCCTGTTGAAAATCGTCTCGGATCCATCAACACTCCTATACGGAGGACTGTTGAAATCGCAGATCCGTCGCTGAAACAATTCATATATTTGTCAAATTTCTTGTTGATAGAAATCGATGTGTTTTCCCATCATTGTCATTGTTAATTTCTTCATGTTGTCGTTGTTGTTATTCCTTTTTTTTTGTTTACATTTTATGTGATAAGTGTGGGGAATCAGGGGGAGATTCGCGGGAGCTGCCAGAAAGAATGCAGCAATAAATCTCGGTGCGTTACAAAACAAACCAAAGTAACAATGGACCGTATGAGTGACACAAATAACCTTGGAGAGCGGGAAAGACCAAACCGAACCATGCACCGTCTAAGTGATTTATGCCATATGCTCCTTCAGAAAAGCTCAAGCATCTATTTTTTTGTCCGTATTCGAAAGTGTCAAACCATAAATCGTACGGACAAAAGCGAGGGCTATAGAATGTAGGTCTCATTCCCTATATTACGTATAGATGTCTCTAGACCGTTTTCTGGTCTTATTTCGATCTATACACACACACAGAGAGACAGACACCCACAAAAACCGACGATTTCTCAGATTAAAAGAACCCGAAACGAAGATGGTGCAGAGACGAAGGATAAAACACAACGGAAGGATCGTTGGTAAATACAATAAATAAACGAGAGAAAGTGAAAACCACCTACTATCGATGTTGGCGATGAGAAGAGATTGATTTTAATTGCCGTTCAGTACTAATTAAGAACGTCTTCATCGATTACATTTGATACTTTACAACCGTCAAACATGAACAGCTGTCACGTCTCAAATTTGCCAACAAATTGTAAATAAAATTAAATTAAAAAAAAGAGGATTGCGACCTGGTATTTAATAAGCTCGTTTGACGGCAAAACAATTCAACGAAATCCTGACTAGAATTACAATTAAAATAAATATTATTTTAATTGAGAAAAGAAAAAGAACGCACTATAGACAATGTCATTAACAAGCCGATAAACAACAACAAAAAGAGACGCAAAGCAAAAAACAATCTTGACGAGCCTCTTCATTAACGTTCCTCTAATTATTAATTATTTTTTATTGCCATTATGACACTGTTGAACATCTACATTTCAATGAGACATTGTCATCAGGAATCTGGCCAATTATTTAATATATTTCGTTGCTGTCTTGTTTATTTGTCACTTGGTTAATTTATGTTAGCGTTCATTCTTAATTAGGGCTTTTATTTCAACAATTTTCGCATTAATTGATGAATCTTCACGCGTATCAAACATTTAAAAAACAACTCTAGACTTTCTCTGGTATTTATGTAGCAATTATAGGGCCCTAGTGTCCAAATATACAAGCGAAGGACAATTGTTGTTTTGAATAGGAAAGAGTCAATCCCTTTAGTGTGAGATTGTTCATGTCCGAAATATGTTCACCATATGGGGTCTGATTGTAGTCAGTGAACATTATAGAAAGTACAGTAATAATAATAGAATTTTGTCCATTTCGACGACGAAACGTTACTGTATTACAATAGGAATTGTCCTCGTAGACTCTTTGAAAGGATTAAATACGTTTTCTCTTCTCTCTTTTTTTTTGGTCGTCTTGCGGTCATTGTTAAAAATTTCCAAGAAATCCTCAAATCTGCAACAACATAAAACTTTCTATGTTTTGGATTCCACAAAATAATGAGATAGTATAGAAAAAGGGACAAAAAAAATTTATAACAAGTTAATTTTGGACGACGTATCCCAGAAAAGATATGTTGTAGTCTGTATTTCATTCAGGACAGGACTGTACATTTCTCCGCACTCAATCAGCTTGTCACCGCTTGTCACATAAGTATCAATCAAGAGATTTTTATTTGTTTTTATTTTATTTTATTTATTTATTTTTGTCACTACAACATTAATACGTTGTAGGTACAATGGTGCAAATTAATAAACGCAAATATCGAGGGATTATATCGATAAATCGACGAAAATAGCAGTCGAAAAAAACAGAACAAATTAAACACCTACTACTATCATTGAATGTAATAATTTTTTCAATAATACCATTGAGGGCTAAATGTATTGGTAATTTCCTTTATGCTTTGAATAATGGATTTCGTTGTAGACAGCTAATTTTGTGGTAATTTTCCCAGTTTAATGTTGAATGCGGATGCGTGTAATGCCAAAGTAACATTAAAAGTATTACAACAAAAGTTGAACAACATTTCTAATGAGATGGTATATTTATAATATGTGCAGAATATTCTTATCATTATTATTATTATTACAATTTTAATTTTTATTTGAAGAGGTAATTGACTTATTAATTTCTGGATTTTTTAATTGACTCACATCGTAAAATTATAATAAAAAAAAACATTACATACGATAATTCTAATAGAGTATTTCCGTTACTATTAAATTAATTAAACGTTAATAGAAAATAAATAATTAAGGCTACCAATGCGATCATTAATGCAAATACTAAAAAAGCCCAGCAAACAGTTTACTCTGAGCGAATACTCTTTAAGGGTATTCCGGAGCCGTTTGTCGATTCAGCTTGAGAAAACAGTCAATTTTCAATCAGCGATTACTTGCTTGTTTTTTTACGATAAAGTCAAAAATTGACGTGCGTTGGATAGAGCATTTAAAGATGCATGCTCTAAAGCTTTCTATTTTGGAAAAATTTGATAAAATTCTGAACGGTAGATAAAAATCTTGGACCCTTTTTTTTCGTAGATTTCCCTTTATAACTGGCTAAAACTTAGCCAATATTATCGATTTTCAATATTTATCAAGTGATTCAGACAGAAAATTAAAAGAGCTTTCCAAATATTTAAGAATTTCCCAGATCGAAGAAAATTTAAGAAATCTTCCAAACGTGATGCGATGCATAATTTTCGAAATAGAAAATCATACTCTCGGATTTAGAAAGGTCATGTGTAAGCCAAATTTTGAAAATTGAGTGAGTTTCAGGAAAAATTTGAGCCCCCTCTTCACCCATTATTTACAATTAATTTGCCTCTTGATTGGCATGAAAATATCGGAAATTTTATCTACTTCACAACCATATGGTTATGATCTAAAATATTTTGAAAATCTGTCTGTAAATTTGATTTTCAATAGACCATGTTTGTGTTGTTATTGTTACTGTTGTTGTGATTTAACGGGCACCGTACCACTAGATCTCGTACACAGCGGATAGCAACACAAACAGCGTCTATTGAAAATCGAATTTCCAGACAGATTTTCAAAATATTTTCCATTATAATGATATGGTTGTGAAGTAGATAAAATTTCCGATAATTTCATACCGTCAAGAGTCAAGAGGCAAGTTAATTAATTCTAATACTTGTAATAATATGTGAAATATGGTTCAAATCTTCCCTGAAACTCATTCAGTTTTCAAAATTGGATTTTAAGCGAGCTTTACGTCCTCAATCTTGAAATTTATGCATGGCATCGTGTTTGCAAAATTTTTTAAATTTTCTTCAGTTTCCGGAAAAATAACAAACATATCGGGAAAATTCTCAAATATGTGAACATCTCTTTCAATTTTGTATCTAAATCAATTGATAAATATTGAAAATCGATAATATTGGCTAAGTCTTAGCCAGTTATGAAGGAAAATCTACGAAAAAAACATGGTACACCCAATTGCACAAAAAAGAGACCGACTCTTGAGCGA
>JAZBGW010001528.1:4470-15062 GCA_037464815.1 Mylabris variabilis
TAAATCTTTGAGACTTTGTGCAACATCTCTTCTAACGAATTAAATGGACCGCATTCGCAGTCCCAATGCCACTCACTCGGAAGCTAATTTTAACAAGACTAATTAATTGCGTGTTTTTAAGCCCTCTATTAGGGTCCCATCTTCTCTTTCTCTCGTCTTTGGTTCAAGTTTCGCTTGAATTAATAGAAGGAATTACTGGTTGACGATTAAAAGCATCTTTTCCAGTTTCGGTGATTTTACCCAAAAATTTATTAAATTGTATTTTGCTTAATCTTTAGATAAGATAACCGAGAGAGAGAGAGAGAGAGCTTGTTATAAACTTGAACTAGGGAATTTTGAATAGATTGTACAATAAAACGAACACCACCCACCCTATTCCAAAACACTGACAAGGTCTAATTAGGTTTATGGTTAACTGTGTAACCTGGGGTTTGTCAGTTGTTGCACTATAATTGACAATCAATTTAGTGGCGGGATGAATAAAACTAGGATCGTGGTTGCTTTTAATTTCCGTTACACTAATGTTATTATTTAAAATTCAAATGATTCGGCTGTATATTTTTTTTTGTTTTTGTTAAAAATGTTTATGTTCAACTATTGCAGTATAAAGCTAGAAATAATTAATCACGTTCCTCTCTACTCATCACTAATGGGGTCCAAATGTTCATTTTACCTAATGTTCAATTAGCCTAATGTACATTTGCATCTCCTGGCGTGTCTGCCGCCTCCGTCTTTGTCCCCACACTTGCTTACTTTACCTAATTGCCCCATGTCGACAACGACAACAACAGCAACGACTCCTCTTCGATATTGCCATTTACCGCATTGCTATCGCATGTTCTATTTTGTTATTTTACATGTACGAATGTCGCCGCCACCACTGCTAACTACTATTATCGCCATCAGATCCTATCTACATTCTTGTTAAATTGTCCATTTTTGCCAAAATGGTACCATTGTCAATTAATTTCAAGTTATGGGGCCGGTGCAACAGTGTAAAACTAAAGGCATTGTAATTGCTCCACTATTCTCTGTTGCTATATTTATGTTTATACGAGGGACGAGATTGTTTAACAACAGGATGATAAAATCACTAATATGATGAGGTTTCTAGAATTCTCCATCTATCTGAAGGTAGAAGTAGAAATCTCTAAAAAAAGTTTATAGATAAAAGTATTTTCAAATAACGCACATATTTTGTTTAGTTTATCATATTTTTTTTTCTGCGGGGGTAGGAAGAGATATTCCCACCCCGTAAAGTGTATAGTCAATCACAGGAAATGCGCCTCGTCTCGTTGCTTAATTCCGGAAGTGAACGTCCCATCTCTGTTCAACACATGTTTGTATCGTAAATGTGAAATAAAAATACTATGACGTCTGATATCCTAATGGACCAAAACGAGATGCTATATGTTATTATAATGTAATGTAACGTAATTCAATTCGTATACCGGGTGATTCATGTAAAACGGAAAGCAGGACCGTCACTCAAGCACTGACTGAGGGCGGCAAAATTACGGCTCAATATCATTTAATAAGTCCACAAAAATATGATTAAGCTGTAAAGGAGACGTATTAGAAGCTTTTAATCTATTATTGAGCTAAATTGTTGATTTTTAGTGTGAGTTTAAAAAAATAATTGCTATAAATCACCGTCTCTTGGCGAATTTTTACAATGAATTGTGAAAAAATAAATTAACATTTTTATACATTTTCTCACTAAATTATAATTTTTAACAAATTTTGTTATCAAATTGTCAAAAGTAGATGATTTATTTAAGTTTGATAGCATTGGATTTTGTTCTTAAGCCTAAAAAGGCAAAATTGTGACACTTTTGGCCGGTTTTTGCACTAAAATCACAAAGTGTCGGCGAATTTTGTTGTTGAATGATGAAAAGGAGTTACTTGTTAGTTAATTTCTAGCTAAATTTCGGTTTTCTAATCTAATTTTTATTTGAATCATACCTTTTAGTGAACTCCAATTTCAAATCGTGGTGAGAATGAAATTTCTAAAATTTTTGAACAATTTTTGAGCTACATTCTCAACTTTGGTTTTAGACTTTAAAACATTTTCATTGTTAACCACCAGTTTTCGACAAATTTTTCTACAGAATCGTTTAAGAAAAGGCGTCTAGGCATCTTTAGATACTGTCCGGTCGTTTTATCGAGGCGAAAGTCTTGGATGCGCACTAGCAAAATTTTGACGGCAGGACCGCCTCTAGAATTCTTTTAGAATATCTCATAGACGTAGAAGTATTTGTATAATGACTGTTTTTTAAAAAGAAGATTACCTCACAACATTTTTATGACTTAAACTTTGCCCCATAGAATTCTTGGTGTATAAATAACTAACAAATTTGCCTTCCTTTCAATATTGAAATTTTTTAGCTGGTTCATTTGTTCTTTGCTTTCTTTAATCAATCCTCCTCAACTAACTAAATTGCAAATTATAGTTTTTATCGAAAGTATAATCCTTTAAAACTGAATTTTCCACTTTAACCTAGATTTTAGGACGCAGTGGTCCTGGATAATCAGTTTTTGACCAATAAAAGGACTGTCTATATCATAAACTCTTGAAAACGACAAATAATTCAATAAAAGTAAACCAACAAAGTACATGTATCTTTGAGAGAAGGCCCCTCTACTTTACTGTACATAAAACCATGCAAGAAACAGCGCCGGCTCTGGATATTGGACATTATGCTAGTTAAAGAGGGACCAATTCAATTGAAAGGGCTCTTATTATATCTAAGAACATTAAAAAATCGAGGGGACGTGCAAACTAAAAATTGTCGCATTTTTTGTAAAACCACAAGGGGTACAGGATATTGGCAGCCCCTGCGGCCAGAGGGGCGGCATAAAAATGTTTTCCTCAAGAGGGCACATATCCTCATAACAGTCCTGACGAAAAATTATTATAGCAACTCTCACTATTCGAAAAATATTTCAAGGATTGATAGGAGGGTCCCTGGAGACCATTTTAACAAAGTTAGAACTTCGTAGCTCATTTGGAAGTTAGCGATTTTCAAAAACGAATTAAACACGCGAAACGACTGATGTTTGGCCCACATTTTTGTCTGAAACAGGTAGAAATGTTCCATACTTTTTCTAGAATGTAATGGAGAAAAACGAAAAAATGGAAGAGTCGGCGAGTCATTTTTGAAAATCGCGACCTTGTCCCCAATGAGCATTTTTTGATCAACTTCCAAATGAGCTACGTGGTTCTAATGTTGCTGAAAGGACTCTCCTAAATATTTTATGAATCTCCAAATAATGGGAGTTGCCATAAGAACTTTTCGCTTTACGTAAATCGCCCGGTAGTTGGGGGTTGTTGTATTAGTGGTAGTGAAAGTATCTAAACCAACACTAATCATTCAAATATTTATTTATATCTTTTGATATAATCAAAATACAACCAACACGACAATTTATTTCAAATTAACTCACTAATTTGAAATTTGCATGTAAGGCAATGTTTGGATCATTCATCATGCCCCGTTGATTCGTTGACAGATCAAATACTTTATTCAATCAATTCTAAAGAATAACGATGGACTTTTTTTTTAATATTAATCTGATGATTACGGTTTTGTTTCTTGTGGGGTTGATCCAATAATATTGATATTTATTAATTGATAATATCCTTATTGCCATTTCGTCGAGACTACCAGCTGCAAACATTACATCAAAGTCAAAAATCTAATTTCCTATCCGTCTTGCACAAGTTATTATTTTCTATATGGTGTGGTCATTTTCTATATAGTTTGATTGATGACTGAAAATAAGCCTTAACGACATATCTGAATGGGTCCCGATTTGTGCAGTTGCGACCTTTTAGCACGCACTTTTTCAATAGAATTCAATAACAACACAACAAGTTTTTTTAAATAAAAGCTCTCATATTTTAGTGGTGTTTTTTTTTATATATGTGTAAAAATATTTTCAAGTATGGTGGTTTTCATTACCTGGATTGAAAAGGAAATTAATTTAGGCTATTATGTGCGTTAACTGTGTAGTTATAGGGTGATTCTGGCCAGTAATCTCGTATCTTTTGTGCGAAGCTGGAGTGCTATATTAAAAGCGAAACCTCTGTAAATTTCTAAAAACGACGGTATTCGCTTAATTAGCTGCAAGTCAAAGTTTAATTTTTCATCAAGTTGCTTGGGTGGTAAACAGTGAATATATATATATGGTGGAATGACGGGGCCAGTTGTGCTCCTTTCAAATTTAACGCATATAAAAGAGGTCCACATAAAGAGCAGGTGATTGGTATGGAATAATGAATACCTGATAAAGAGAAGCATACATTTATTGACCATTTCTTTAATGTATCTATATATGTATAGTAGATGTGTGTATGTGTGTGTGTGTGTAAATATACAGAGAGAGAACGGCTTGATTCACCACCCCCCAAACCACCTCGCGTTAATGGCCACCCTCGCTGCCCAGAGGGCGCTTCATAATTAAAAGACCGACGTCGACGGGATTACACTACTTTATTTATAGTCACGATCTATATTGCTAATTAACGTTCTCATTTTCAGCTATCAGAACCGTCAGAACGGGACTGTAATTACTCTGGATTCGGTCTTACATAAATCCAACACTCGCTTCGGTCTGATTGTTCAAGCTGATCGCACACAAAATTATACCAATGTTAATAATAATGGTAATAAAAATAATAATAATAAAAAAAACAAATGGCCGTTTATTGGAGCGATATATAGAGCAGCTTTAACTTAACTATATGCTATTTAAAATGCACTTTTGAAACGGATGCAAAGTCAATCGGTCACGATCTGCCTTGCCTGCCCACTCACCTGAACTGTTTACCTCAACGCCGATATGAAACGTGACCGATCTATGCCGGTATTTATATTAAAATTTCCTCCATTTCTCTAATAACAAGTGTTTATCAATTTATTTATTTAATTTATTACCAACAGACGCCGTTGTCAAATTTTTTTTGCAAGTCTTCTCTGTGCACTTACGAAAATAGCGAATGGTTTCTTGAATAAGACGCCAAACTGAATAGTATTGGAAGTTTTTATTGATATAATCCTGATGAACCCATGTGAGGTTGTCAGTGGCCCTCATTGCCCATTAGCAAGATTGAACCCTCACACTCTCTCTCTAGCCACCCAACTTCCTGACTTCATCCCATCTTGTTTTGCCGCTCTATCTATCTCTCGTTCTCCTCTTATGTTGTTCCATATAATAAATACGAAAGAAATTGTTTCCTGTACGTCGGGAAATGAATTAATGCATCCCGAACATACATTATTGATTGCTCTTAATGTAAATGCCATCAACTACCTCTAATTGTAATCTGTTTAATTGAACTACCCCCATTGGGTTTCAATTGGGATGACAAGAAGACGTGTAAACTTTTTTTTTAACTAAATCAAACAATTTTTATTGAATTAATTTCAAGTATCTACTATCTTGTTATCATTTCATTAAGAAAGCGACATCCTTATGTAATTTGTTAAAAGGGAAATTAATTATAAATTAAGCTGATATGGCACAGTAGGGGGTTAATATTAGCTAATTCTACTAAAATTCAACATGTATCTTTGTTTCTACAAACATTCATTAGCAATTTCTGTGTGTTGTTAATGTCAAGTAGAAACAATTGTAAAGATAATACACTACAATACTGTTCCATCCCAAATACGGCGCAATTTCTTTGAGGGATGATAGTGGTGAATATAGTAAGGAATAGTACAGATAGTGAAGAGAGACCGAAACAATTCCAATTCAAAGGGGGATTCACAGCAATGTTTACTTTCCATTAGGTACTAAAAGTGTCGATATCGTGCACAAACTGACTAGAATCACTACGCATTAATTTAGATTACTTTGTGCTAAGTACACAACTCACTTGGTCTTCGAGTATTAAAATAAAGAGAATTACATAGGCGTTATTTTACACTCTAGTATTTACCTGTTTTGTAGAATTTGTCGTAGTTGCAACATACTGCCCTTTAATAACACACAACGAATAAATTAATTTCGTTAATTATACAGGGTGAGTTTGAAATAGCGCATAACCGCCACAAATTTTTTATTTTTGGGAATTCCAAAAAACACCGAGGTAAGTTTTTATTTTTTAATTAATTAATTGTGACTGAGCCAAAACGGTTCTATCAATTACAATTACGAAGAAAAGATGCCATTATCAATTTTTACCCTATTTTTCATTACATTTTTGGATAGAAATTTGTTTTATACATTCAAATATGTGAAAATAGTAGGGGGTTACATAAGAAAATTTTTGAGAAAAACTTCTTAAAAATTCCAAGATTTTCTATCATCAGCATAGACCGGATTTTGGTGCGCTGACGTCACAGTCTGAACTATATAACAGTCAAGCGATGCCACTATAGGCGCTTACTATGTTAGTAAAATCCGGTCTCTGGTCATCAGAATATCCATGCATCAGCATTGTATACGAAAAATGCAACACCTTAGAATAAGCATTGCAAGCATAGATTTATTATTGAATTAAGTAGGAGTATGTTAAATATTTTTGGAAAGAAATTTTTTTTCTACATTCAGATATGTGAAAATAGCAGGACGTTACATAAGAAAATTTTTGAGAAAATTCCAAGATTTTCTGTCATCAGCATAGACCGGATTTTGGTGCGCTGACATCACAGTCTGAACTATCTAACAGTCGAGCGATGCCGGTATAGGCGGCAGTGAATTTAGTAGGCGCTTACTATGTTAGTAGGGATAGTAACTCAAGCCATGGTCACAAGCACACCAAAATCCGGTCTCTGGTCATCAGAATATCCACACAACATCTTAGAATAAGCATTGCAAGCATAGATTTATTATTGAATTAAGTAGGCGTATATTAAATATTTGACAAAATTATCGGAAAATATAACTGACCTAATTATCTAGAATTAGAAATTTTAACGATGGTTACTTGTGTAAAGATAACAGGAAGCATACATATGCATACTTGATCCTCTAAAAAATTAATGCTTGCAATGCTTATTCAAAGATGCTGTGCTTTTCGTATGCTGTGCTGATGGTGGATATTCTGATGCCAGAAAATCTTGCAAACTTCTTAAAAGTTCCAAGATTTTCTGTCATCAGCATAGATTGGATTTTGATGCGCTGACGTCACAGTCCGAACTATCTAACAGTCAAGCGATGCCGCTATAGGCGCTTACTATGTTAGTAAAATCCGGTCTCTGGTCATTAGAATATCCATGCATCAGCATTGTATACGAAAAACGCAACACCTTAGAATAAGCATTGCAAGCATAGATTTATTATTGAATTAAGTAGGAGTATGTTAAATGTTTGACAAAATTTTTGGAAAATATAGCGGACCTAATTGTCAAAAATAGAACTGGAAATTTTAACGATGTCTGGATAACAGGAAGCCTACATATGCATCCTTGATCCTCTAAAAAATCAATGCTTGCAATGCTTATTCAAAGGTGTTGTGCTTGCAAACTTTAGGATTTTTTCTAAAAAAATTCCTCATGTAACCCCCTACTATTTTAGCATGTCTGGACGGAAAAAATATGCCCTATCCGAAAATGCAATAAAAAATAGGGGGCCGTTTAAAAAAATTGACGATGGCGTTATTTCTTCGCAATGGTAACTGGTAGAGCCGTTTTGACTCAGTCACAATTAATTAGTTAAAAAATACAAAAAAAACTAGCCGATTATGCGTCACTTTATACTCACCCTGTATAGAGAAAGATGAAACTATAAGTACTACTTATCTAAAAGAGGGTGTGCTCTGTGTAATTTAAAGATTATCATTTAATTTAATTAACAATTATTGTTGCAGGTGAGAATATTCAACAGTACGCATCCGAATATCATCCATACAATCATCATTATGGCAATATTTTGCCATTATCAATAATGAATCAAGTCAGGTTTTCTTATGGACAACGAAACTTTATTTATAGTGATAACAACAACAATAATGATAATAATAATAATAATAATAATAATAATTACAAGTGAACTATGAATTAATTTGATTCATTAATATTGAGTGGAAGATTAAATAATGTTTCTTTCTCCTCTTCTATTGGACTTCCTAATTTATTTTCAATCAATTTAGAAAATGTAAGGAAGCAGTGTGTACAAATTTTGTTAGCCATAATGTTATTAATTAATCAGAACTTTGTTATGCAACGATGAGAAGTTTAAAAATAATTTGTAAAAGTCTCGAACTAATAACGGAAAATAAACAAAACGTTTGTTCAATGGGACTAAATTCAGTGTACTTAAAAAAAAAATAGCATGTTAAGTTTGTTGTAGTGCGCATCTACTTTTAATAAAAAAAAGCGCCATTATCAACCATTTTTCTATTAATATTATTATAATTATTATGATTACTATTATTACTATTATTGTAAATAAAATTTAAAGAATGCAATAAGGCGCTGATATTATTATTATAATTATTAAGAAAACAAATACTGAATTTTAAATGAAATAATAATGTAATATTTATGTACATCACACAAGCCCACTGTTCAGATCCCACCCCTTAAAAAAAGATAACAACCCTCTCCTTATCAAATCTGAAACTTTGTGATTATAACAATTGTATAAATTATTGTATTATTGGTTTTATTTCTCGTTACTCTTGTTGTTACTAGTTAATAATTTTAATTGACTAATTAATTAATGATTCATATTTGTTTGATTCCTATCCACTTGCAACCAGCTCCTCAAACTCTTTCTAATCCTCGTTTCTATATGTGTTTTATTTGTAACAGCAACATTATTAACAGGTGAAAATTCCAAAAAAAAAATGATGTAAAAATAAATTACTTGTAAAATGTAAACTTCGTTAAAAGTTGAATTGTGTGCAATAAACCGAAGGAAAAACAATCATAAAAAAGATACAAGACAAACCTTCAACCTGAAACCATCCAGTCACATCTGTAATAAAATTGTCATCTATCTTGTTTCATATTGTTTGTTCATGAAGAAAAGTAAAAAATGAAGAAAAAAAATAAACATGACCATCATTATCATCATCATACATTGAAATGATTTGCTCAAAATATTTCTATACATCAAAGTTTTTTTCCCCTTTTCTGTTTCATTCTGTGTGCATTCCACAATAAAACGAATTTAATTCATTTGATTGTGTTTTTATTACCTCAACACACTTTTGAATTGGAATAAAGTTTGTTGTCTGAAGAAGATTTATAACTGGAATCGTTAAATCTGGAAAAATTCGTCATTCCAATCTAAAATATCTACATATTCTAACAAATAAATGAAGAATAGGAAAATTCCCGGACTTTCCAGTTTTAAATGTCACGTATCACGATTACTGCTCTATGATGCAATATCCACGTCTATCTTTATTCCTTTTAAAAGTAAACCATAATTTTTCTTGTTCATTTAATTAGCTTTCCATACAGAAAAGAATACTATCAAGCCTTCGAAACATAAATATCATATAAATGTGAATAATGGATTTAATCAACACTCATCAGCATTTAAAATGTCATAAGTAGTGATGAGAACTTGACCTCATCGCAACGAAAATAATCTTTTTGGAAAAATTAAGCTGAAGATCTACCTACTTTGAAGGGTAAAATCGCTTCAATTGAGCTAGAATTGCACACTATTCCTAACTGAAAACTCGGAAAAACTGAAAATTACTTCTGTCTGGCTGTCCGAAGCTAACTGTTGTCCGATCAGTGGCGTAACTAGACATAACGAGTAGTGCTTCGGCTCCGGGCGCTTGAGTCTAAGGAACCCTATTTAACTTTTAGGACTATTTACCGTTAACCCTCAATTTTTATAGCGAATTACACTATGGAATCCTAAAAAGGAGAAGATTCAGGTGCATTTGGCCAATCTTAAGGTTGAACGCTCCTGTGTATAGAAAAAGAACTGTAGGTTGAAAAATTTTCGAAAAATTACCATAGCTTAATATTTGACTAAGCTTCACTTATACATACCAAGTTTGTACAAAATTTAGTATGTAGTTTTTGGAGAAATATGAAAAAACATCAAAAAACATGTTTTTTATTTTTTATCTCGGAAACCAGATTTTGTTTAAACTTTTTTATCACACGCAATGAAGTTTTATGTGGCTTCTTTTCTTGGTTGACTTTGAAGCTCTAGTTTTCACAAAAAAGACGAAATAACGAAATAAGTGTATTAATAATAATATACTTTAGAAACCAAGTGTACGAATATAGGATCAGCGATGAAAATTGATACGAACGAAATCATTTGACATCAACATGAATTTTTTCAGTAATTTACACGTTTTAAAGTTAGAATTTAAAAATTCCACCATATTGCTCCCTAAGTAAATAAAGTAATCTGTAAATATGGATAAAAATATATATAAAGGACGTTGTGGAGCAAGCGCCATCTAACGTTTGAGAAGCCTAGTAACCGCAGGTCTATCATAAGGCAGATTCTCCCTTAAAGATGAATACTTGACTGTTGGTCAACATTTTAAGACATTTATTTCTTATATTATTAACAATTTTTACGGAAACTTTTCGTTTTCAAGACAAAATTTTGGAATATGCCACAAATCATCTATTCTGTTGGCAAACTTTGCTCTTTTA
>JAZBGW010001530.1:0-15044 GCA_037464815.1 Mylabris variabilis
TTATTTTTTTGTTTATTGTTTATTTAAAGAATATTTGTTCTGTATAAAAAGAAAATAATTCATTTTTTCTATATTTTCTCTCTCTAGTGCAGGTTTTACGACAAATATACCATACATTTATTATATACATATATCTATCAATATAAATATAATTAATATACAAATTGAAAACCTTTCGGATATATATATCAAAGACATTGCATTGCAAATTATTTGATGTAATGTATGTTGATTGATATTAAAAATAATATGCCTTTTACGAGAAAATAAAGATATTTTCTATTTAGTATCGTGTATTTTTCACATTTGCTTCAATACAAATCGTAACGTACAGTGACCGCTTTAGATTGATTTGAATTGATTGCGAGACGACAATGTTGCCATATTTATTATACAATCGAGCGAGAATTTTTGAATATTTCAATCAATACTTGAATAATCGTAATAAATAATTGTAGGATGAATTAAGTTGATGATTCGTGACAAAAATGTGAAGATAATATGTTGAATTTGAATTGTGTAGGCGTTCAGATTTCAACAATCCATTATTGAATAAAGTATTGTTTTGAGTTTGTTAAAGTTTTATCGTATTATTGTTATAATTTTTAATGATAAATTTATTAATAAGTGTGTAAAAATTACATTTTAGAAGAAATATCGTGTAGAATCTAGAATCAGTTGCACACAAAAACAAGTTTTAGTTCATGGTAGTTTCATGTACACTGGACGGCACTGATATTAACACGACAACATTTAAAAATCGACTGATTTAAATCAATACAAATCAATTTTTGGATAATTAAAAAATTTGTAATTAAGGGTAGCAATTTGACAACGTTGAGATCAGTTTCCTGTACTTAATCAAAGATACGAACGTATGCGCAAATGTCTGTTAACTTAGGAGAAAATCGACAATCTGACAACATTAAACAACTCCAATAGTTTCAATTATTCAGCTTCCATAGTTGAAATTCTATTACTATTGCAATATTTAAAATTGTTTATCATTGGAAAATAAAATATTATATCGACAATATTTTTTTTAGTTATTATAGAATTGTGTTTATTTAAATTTAAAGAATTTTGATTAGTTGGTAGCCATGTATTTTTGCGCTTGCGCAGATTATTCAGTTGCCACCATCTTGATAAAACCTCGCGTTGATTGAAGTTAAAAATCGTAATTAAAATATTATTTTTAAATAATTAACTCAGTAATGGTGAGTTGTAATTAATAAATTTGTTGTATTTTTTTTTTAGTAATAATGAGAGTAATTTTGTAATTTAATCGATTTTTTTTAGGGAATTTTCACCTATTGGTAGTATTTCTGTATTGTTGTAAAGAGGTTAAGATTTTGCGCATGCGCAATTATTTGTTGTTCGGTCGTATTTGTGTTTTCTATTTTCTTAATTATCAAAATAATTATAATTGGAATCAAATTAAATTAAATTAAAAATGACAGAAGAACGTCTACATATCGTACGTATTATAGAAAAAAACTGTTAAATTTTCTTACATACAAATTATAAATTGTAAGCATAACCTCACTTTATTATTTGCTCAATTTCTAGGATTGGGGTAATGATAAATTGCATCGTACACAGAAACAAGTTGAAAAGAATCCATACGATTTAGAATCATGGTCGATTTTATTGCGTGAAGCACAAACGAAACATATATCAGAAGTACGTCCATTATATGAGCATTTAGTTGAAATATTTCCGAGTGCTTCACGCTATTGGCGCATCTACATTGAACATGAGGTAATTGCGTAAATTCGGGGGCGGTGAAAGTCGGGCTTTTCGGGGCTCTAAAATCACATGCTCCTATCACACCCTAAATAGAGCTGCTTACAACTAGAGCTGATTTTTTTTTAATCTTGTATTTACATGTCGAGGGTGTTGATTGAGCCGCAGCAGGGTCGGATTCAGCAATAGTCTTTAAGGGCCCACAAAATGTGTAAAAAGTAAAATAGGGGGCTTGTGATAAATAATACAGAATTAGATTCAAAACTTTTTTTTTCGACAAAAGGGCGAATGTGTTACTTCAACTAACCCGTTGGGCTAATTGTGTAACTGTTTTTCATCTATTAGAAATAATTATTTTGCAACAAAATTCATGCAGTTTATAGATGATTTAATGGTTTTTCCAATTATAACAGTTGATAGAGAGAGACTTGTTTATTTTCGTGGGAAAATTGAAATAAAAAGATCGCTGTCAGTTCGTAAGATACCGGATAGGTGGCGCTATCGATGTAAAAAGTACGAGATTGCAGAGTCGTGTTTTTATATGATCGTGTTTTATTATAATAGGTAATATACAAATGGATTCAAAACAGTTTTTTGACAAAAGGGCGAATGTATTAAGTACCACAAATCACCCAAACTTGGCCTAATTGTGTAGGTTCCCAAACGGTGTTAGCCTAGGGCGCCCAAAGTTAACGGTCAACTCCTGCAGCCGCTGAAAGCCCCACCGCCCGCCCGCCTCCCTGCCATTTTATTATTGTGGCAATTTTGAATAATTTTTGTGTTTTTGTAGATGAAATCGAGAAATTTCGAACGGGTGGAAAAGGTAGGAAATTTAATAATTTCAGCATCATTTATTTGTAAATTAATAAATTTCATTAATAAAAAAAAATGGTTGATTTTGATTTAGACATCTTTAAAATTGTATAAAATTGATCCTTGTTAAAAATGAATTTTGAGAATTTTTGTTAACGAATTGATGAATATTCACATTTTTTTTATAATCACCAAAACAACCCTTAAAATTGATAATAATAATAATAAACGCTTCTAAAGTAGAGTATTTGTAGTTGAATTTGCGCCCAATATTCGTCTTTCGTTAACCAAAATTCAATTAAAAAAAATTCTCAACCCTCCGTAATATTTTATAAAATCTGTCTGTAGTTGTTTCAAAGATGTTTAATGAAGATTTTAAATATTGAATTGTGGAAATTATATCTTGGCTATGTGAAAGAAACGAAAGCTTCATTACCGACATACAAGTACGTTGATTTTCCATTAAAATTTCCACGATTTTTCCACAATAATTTTAGTTTATTTTCAGAGAGAAAATGGCACAAGCTTATGATTTTGCATTGGATAAAATCGGTATGGACATTCATTCATATCCAATTTGGAATGAATATGTGAATTTCCTGAAAAGTGTCGAAGCTGTTGGTTCATATGCTGAAAACCAAAAGATTTCAGCAATACGTAAAGTCTATCAACGCGGTATTAACAATCCAATGACTGGCATGGAGACATTTTGGAAGGATTATATTGCTTTCGAACAAGTCTTGTTGAATTCCAACTAGATGGCGTTACACATACAGTTGCAAACATGCTCAAGCACACTAGCACCATCATTTTGTTCAAGCATACTGTAGGCTAAACCTTTAACAAGCAACACGTAGTGTGTAGAGCCAAGATGTGCAAGCTTGCACTAGCACTCTAGCACAATCATTTAGTTCAAGTAAATTTAAACTTTTGTAGGTTAAACTTGCGCAATCATAAGGCTCATGTAGGCGACTTGAGAATTGAATGAATGAACGACAGTTATACATGCTTGAATAAGCAAAACGTAATGTGTGGTACGGGGATGTGCAAGCTTGCACAAGAGCTTTTAATACAATCATTTTGTTCAAGCAAAATTGAACGTCTGTAGGCCAAACTTGCGCAAGTGATTTTGAACAAAAATATGAAACATGTCAGACGAGGATGTGCAGGCTTGTACCTGCACTCTAGCACAGTTGTTTTGTTCAAACAAACTTAAACTTACGTAGCTTAAACTTGCACAATCATAAGGCTCATGCAAACGACTTGAGGATTGAATGAACGTCATTTATGCACGCTTGAACAAAGATAATGTGTGAAACTAGGATGTGCAAACTTGCACAAGAGATTTTAACACAATCATTTTGTTCAAGCAAACTTGAATGCCTGTAGGCTGAACTTGAACAAAAACATGAAACGTGTTGGGTGATTATGTGCAAGCTAGTACCAGCACTCTAGCACAATCATTTTGTTCAAGCCAACTTGCATGCTTGTAAAGATTGAATGGAATTTAATTATGGATGCTAGCTCAAGGCACACTTGAGCAAGCAAAACGTAATGTGTGAAGCGAGGATGTGTAAACTTGAACAAGCACTCTAGCACAATCATTTGGTTTAAGTAAACTTGAACGTATGTAAGTTGAATTTGCGGAGTCATTAGGCTTGTGCAAGCGACTTGAGGATTGGATGAAATCAATTATGCTCAGAAGGCGTAACGTGTGTAGTACAGCATGCTTGCACAGTCATTTTATTTAATCATAGTGATACGCCTGTGGGTTAAGCTTGCACAGTCATCAGTCTTGTGCAAGTTACTAAGATTGAATGAAATTCAATTATGCATGCTTACCAATCAAGCAAAACGTAATTTATGGTGCAAGGATGTGTAATCTTGCTCAAGAACTCTAACACAATCATTTTGTTCAAGTAAACTCCTAAGCGTGCGTAAACGTAAGGCGTGTGCAAGTGATGTGAAGATTGAATGAATGTCAGTTATGCATGCTTGTGCAAGCAAAAAGTAATTTATAGTGCGAGGATGTGTAAGCTTGCACAAGAACTCTTAACAATCATTTTTTTTAAAGAAAATTTGAACGCCTATAGGTTAAACTTTAGCAATCATAAGGTTTGTGCAAGCGACTTGAGGATTGAATGATGCTTGGTTATACATGCTTGTACACTCTTTTTTTTTAAGAAAACTTGAACAGCTGTAGGCTAAACTTGCACAATCATTAGCCTTGTGTAAGCGACTTGAAGAGTGGATGAAATTCAGTTATGCTCAAGCACGTTTACACAAGGAAGACTAAACGTGTGCATCAAGGAGGTGCAGGCTTGCACAAGCATAGTTGCACAATCATTTTATTTAAGTATAGTTCTTCGTGTGTAGGCTAAACTTGCTCAGTCATCAGTCTTGTGCAAGTGACTAGGATTGAATGAGATTCAATTATGCATGCTTACCCACCCAAGCAAAATGTAATTTATGGTGCAAGGATGTGCAAACTTGCACAACAACTCTAACACAATCATTTTGTTCAAGTAAACGTGCGTAATCATGAAGGGAGGATTGAATGAATGTCAGTTATGCATGCTGAGGAAGGATGTGCAAGCTTGCACAAGAACTCTTAACAATCACATTTTTCCAAGAAAACTTGAACGGCTGTTGGCAACATTTGCGCAATCATTAGTCTTGTGCAAGCAGAATGTAGCATGCGGGGCGAGATTGTGCAAGTTTGCATAAGTACTCCAGCATTTTGTTCAATCAAACTTGAATGTCTTTCGGCTAAAGTTGCACAAGCACATTTGAGTAAGCAGAACTTAACGTGTGCAGTGAGTATGTGCAAGCTTGCACATTTTTCAAAGACATACTGGCGCTTGCACACTTTGGTTCGAGGGAAATTCGTGTATGCTCGAACAAATTGATTATGCAAGCTTGCAACTGTGTGTGTACAGCTTTAGATGTTTATTTGTTGATTAAATTTCAGGCAATTAATCCGATAATTGCTGAAAAAATGAGTATTGAACGTAGCCGTGATTATATGAATGCACGACGTGTAGCAAAAGAATTAGAAGTACAAATACGTGGTATTAATCGTAATGCACCAAGTGTACCACCAACTGGTAGTCCAGAAGAACGTAAACAAGTTGAATTATGGCAAAAATATATTGCATGGGAGAAGAGTAATCCATTACGTACAGAAGATACAGCTTTATTAACAAAACGTGTTGTTTTTGCATTAGAACAATGTTTATTATGTTTAGGTCATCATCCAGATATTTGGTATCAAGCTGCCCAATTTCTTGAATATAGTTGTAAGATTTTAGCTGAAAAAGGTGATGTGAATGCATCGAAATTATTTAGTGAAGAAGCAGCAAATATGTTTGAGCGTGCAACAAGTTCATTATTAAATAAGAATATGTTATTATATTTTGCTTATGCTGATTATGAAGAGGGTCGTTTAAAATATGATAAAGTCCATCAAATCTATCAGAAATATTTGGATATTAAAGATATTGATCCAACATTGTGTTATATACAATATATGAAGTTTGCACGACGTGCTGAAGGTATAAAATCAGCACGTGGTGTATTTAAAAAAGCTAGAGAAGATCCACGCACAAAATATCATATATTTGTATGTGCAGCTTTAATGGAATATTATTGTAGTAAAGATAAAAATATTGCATTTAGAATATTTGAATTGGGTTTGAAGAAATTCGGGGATATACCCGAATATATAACATGTTATATTGATTATTTATCACATTTGAATGAAGATAATAATACACGTGTATTATTTGAACGGGTCTTATCATCTGGTAGTTTAGAAAATGAGAAATCCGTGTAAGTTTTAATTAAATTCTATTCTTGTGTATATTAGAGGATTGAGGACTATAATGATTTGTCGATTTGACGTGCGTTTGATAGAGTATTTCAAGTTGTATGTTCTAAAGTTTTCCATTTTGGAAAAGTATGATAAAATTTTGAATGGCCGATAAAACTCTTGGACGCTGTTTTTTCGCAGATTTTCCTTCATAACTGGCTAAAATTTAGCCTATATTATCGATTTTCAATAGATTTAGATAGAAAATTAAAAGAGATTTCCCCGATATGTTTGTTAGTTTGTCGATAAATGAGTTTTATTTTACTTTATGACATGTTGCTACATAAAGTCTTGTATGTTATAAGGATCGTAATGTCAATCATTAAGGTACTCGGCCTTCTCAACGTCACGACTTGTACCATAATGATTGCTGTTATGATTCTGGTAACATAAGTAATGTTTTTTTTCTTTTGAAATTTCAGCGACATCTGGAACCGTTTCTTGGAATTCGAGTGCAATATTGGCGACCTGCAGAGTATTGTAAAAGTCGAGAAACGTCGCAGTGAAGTCTTATCAAAAATCAAAGAATTCGAAGGTAAAGAAACCGCCCAATTAGTGGATCGTTACAAATTCCTCGATTTATATCCATGTACACCTACTGAATTAAAAAGTATCGGGTATTGTAATAATATTTATATAATGCCATCTATCAACGAATAGTTATACCAAAATAATGACATTCCAGATATACGGAAGTGATTAACATCACCGGAGCCAATCGAAATCATTTTCTACAATCAATAATTAATAACGATTTAGAAAAACCATTACCAACACCGGATTATTCACAAATGATCCCATATAAACCAAAATCGAATCCATTACCTGGTGAACATCCAGTGCCGGGTGGTAGTTTTCCACATCCACCAGCGGCGGCACATCTATGCACTTTATTACCACCGCCGGCATGTTTCCGTGGTCCATTCGTCAACATTGATCAATTAATGGATATTTTCAATCGTATACAATTACCGGATAATATACCACAACCTATTGAGAATGGGGGTGGTATTGGTATTGGTGCTGGTAATAATGGGGTGGATGTACGTTTATTTGATTTAGCTAAATCTGTACATTGGATTGTTGATGATAGTGGTAGTGGTGGTGGTTATAATTTGAAACGAAAGAAACGATTAGGTATGGCAACACTGGATGGATCCGATGATGAGGATGTACCGATGCCGCCATCTAATGATATCTACCGTTTACGCCAACAGAAACGTGTAAAGTAATCAATTATTAAACCGTTTTTTTAAATTTGGCGCCTTTGTTATACCCACGTCCCACTACAATTCAGTCCAAATGCACAGGCCTGTTGAACAGCGTTAAGCTGAAAAATCAAACAAGCTTTAAGTAAAACAATTTTTTTTAAATTTCGCGCCTTATCCCCACTACAATCAACACATAACAAATTTTCAAATATTTTTATTCTTTGTATTTATTGTCAGAACAATTCTCTTTTAATTGATGTGTATACGACACTAATTTGAAGAACAGCAATTTTAACATTTAATTAATAAAAACAAAATCCATGATTTATTTTTCATTATATAAATCACACTTTATTTTATTGTACAATGCTGGAAAAAGCATAGGAAAAACAAAAAAAAAAACAGGCTAAATTTCGACCAATCCAAATGATTATACAAAGAAACAATTGATAATATAAATAGACAGCGTCATCTATTGTTGACAGATCGATATTTCAAATGGCGCCATCTGTTATTATAATTACCAAGACAAAAACAATAACTAGATCTAGTTTTGTTTTGTTTTTAAATTTTAAAAGAAAATTGACGAGTTCGCATAATTTTCACCGATAAAATCTCGATTTTTCTACACACGTTTATCTACAATTGTTTGAAAATTGACCAATAAAGAGGTCGAAATTATCTGTAATACAAATATTCTTTTGTTTTCTTGTTGTTGTTATTGTTTGAAAATAGCGCTAATTTTTTGTTTAAATTTTCTATTATTATTATCATTATTATTATTTTATATAGGTGTATAATCACCTTTCGGTGTATACCACCATTGTCCAGTTACAGCACGACGTACAATTTCGCTCATTAATAAACGTTTCTCTTTTTTAATTTTCTTCAATACACCTTTATTCTCATGGGCACGTCTCGATAAATATGGTAATACTTCATTAACAGGCCCATATGGTATATATTTATATGCTGAATAACCACTTTGACCTAATGGGAAAGTGATATAATCACACATTGCTAATAATTGTCCAAAACATATGACTTTATCTTCTGGTTCAATACCAAATTCTTTCATTTTTTCAATAGCAAAACGTACAGTATCCTCATTATGGGATGCTACCATTATAGCAATTTTCTTCTCTTCACCAGCTTCTTTAAATGCTTTTATACGACGTAAACATTCAGTTAATGTACGGTGGTACATCTCGGATGTGGCTTCAAAACTTGGATTTGTTGGATCTGTATAGCCGAGGGCGGTGGCACGGGCTCTTTCCTAAAACAAAAAAAAGCAAACAACACAAATAATTGGTTATTTATACCACATGGATCTTAACGTTAATCAATACCGAGTTTTCGCCCGTTACCAATACGTTATGTTATAGTCTTAAGATGGTGCGCTACCTACGATTACTACGTTTATCAAATGTTAGATGGCGCGTTGTGTTATTTACAGATTACTATTTTCGTAAAGTTCAATACGGCGGAATTTTTAAATAAAAACTTTAAAATGTATTTTTAAATAAAAAAAATTGATGTTAATGTCAAATAATTTTGTTTTTGTCGATTCTATACTGTACAGTTGGTTTGAAGCGTAATTCAACATTAAATACACCTGTTTCGTTGTTTAGTCTTTTTTTTGGGAAACTGTAAGTTCAAAGTGAAACAAAAAAAACAGACGTTATACAAAACTCAATCAGATGTGATAAAAAAAAATTAAACAGAGTTTGGTATAAGATTTTCGAAACATAGTGGAAAAATCATATTTCTTTGATATTTTTTCACTTTTTTCAAAAACTACGTATCAGATTTTTTTAAAATCTGTTATAAATGCAGTTTAGACTAATATTAAACTCTGATAATTTTTTGAAAAATTTTAAACTTACAGTTTCTTTTTTTCACCCAATAGTGTTCAACCTTAAATTATACCGTATAGATTATAACGTTTTCATTTTACGTTAAAGATTTAAGCTGTTATAATTCACGTATGCGTCGAGTCATGTGGTTTATACTGACAATTTTTCATTGGTTATTTCTGAAAATATCGTAAAAATACACTTTTTATTCGATACGGTTTTTGGGAGAGTTTATAACGTACCGGTGACGGGCGAAAAACCCTCCCTAGTCGTGAAGTCATGTACTATCATATAGGAAAATTTGACTACTATAATGATTCACTTTGTCGTAGTGAGTACCTTAATGATTAACTTTAACGTACTGAATACCATAATGAGATTTATTTCAAAACGATTAAGCAGGAAAGCAAATAATTTATAAAGAAATAGGTAGAAAGCGATCTTTTTAATTATTTATCATTTATGATTTTAAATACGTCAAGCACATAATTCTATATATAACACAGATCATAGCTAACCATTATGGTACACATCGTGTTATCCGACTACGATAAACTACACGACTTGTACCATAATGATTCATGTTAAGATCCTTGTAACATAAATCACCATTATGTGTTAGCATTAAAATTAAAGAAAAACTCAAAAAACATTGACGTTCAAAATTAAACAATTAAAAATTCGCTTTCTCACTTTTTATAGTAACCATTTGTTTTCCTAATTGATTTTAATTTAATAAATCTCATTATAGTACTCTGTTCGATAAAGTAACTCATTATACTTTTTAAATTAATCTAAACCATGTTACTTTATGATGACACGTTCGCACGTGCATTTGTAAGACTGAGGAGTATAATGAATTTATTATAGGCTACACTACTATAATTAAATATTATGTATTTGACTTGAAATCAAGTAAAAATATAACAGAAATGATTACTATCAAAACGGAGACAAGAATCTTAAATTTTAGAAATATTATTAAACCAACAATGAAGGTAATCCTCCCATAACACGGTAGATAGGTTCCTAGAAAATACCGTGTTATACGAGACTTAGAACGAGTGCAGATATTTAATTGTTAAATGTGTTACAGTTTTCACAATTTACATATCGTGTTAAGAGGAACCGTGTTGTCGGCTACAGTGTTATACTAGGGATTTCACAATTTTTATCGTATTGTTTATCAAAACTTTACTTTCGAACACTAGTAACATAAAATGGAGCATTTCAACACAAGTAAGCCGTGTTAAAAGTGCCATTTTTACAGTAATTACACAAAAAATAAATAAATTTCCGCCAAATTGTACAGTTTACTTTCAATATAACAGATGGCATCACAATCGGGGGAAATGTCTATATTGCATCTTTGCATTAAATGATACTCACAATCAGTACTATAAAAGAAAGTATATAATAGTTATTTATGGTACAAGTGAATAAAAAGGAGTTTTATCCACTAGAAAAAAAGTGGATAAAATACATCTTTATACACTTGTGCAACACAAAAGTTTTTCCAATTCTTTTATGAAAATGTTCATAAATGTTTTTTCATTGATTATTTTTAAAAAAAATATTTCAAAACATTACTCACCTGTTCTAAATAGGCTCCACGGACTAATTTAGCACCAAAATAGAAATTTTGTCGTTTCGCTTGTTCTAAATCGGTTGTTACCTCATCAAAAGCATTCTTTAAATAACATTGGTATGTATTAAATACAATTGCTTTATCTTTATTGTATTTACGCATAAATTCTAATGTTATACGTGTTATAGCCGGTTGGAAATAAGTTTGTTCAGCATCTACCATAATACGTACATCCATTTCTTGAGCTGCCTATAATTAGGAAATTATAACAATGTTTTATAATAATAATACAACATGTTTCACTTTAAACTAGATGTAGCCCTTATGGCATTTTGAATGATAGTTTAGAGAGCAGGCTTCCGGACACTTGTTCACATTTTTTTGCACCTCTATTGAATCGTGATTTAGTGTTTTTTTTTTGCATTTTTAGTCTACACTAAAACAAATTTTACTAGCGGATCATCAAATGGAAGAAATTTAAGTAATTTTAATCAAAATTTAAAGCAAATTTCAAGACATTTTTCACATTAGATTATTAAAAAAACACAAATTAGATACTTTCAGTCGATTTTCAGCACTTTAAGTAGCCTTTTTTTAGATATTTTTATAACAAATCTGTAATTTTAACACCGTAAATTACTTTTTGGATAAATTTTAAAAAGAAATTGTACATAAATAATCTTATAATCGAGTTACAAACAAATAAACAATAGAGGAGGCGAATGATTAGAACATTTCAATTTCTATCCGATCAATTTTTACCGTTTCCCCATCGAGGTACAGATTCCTACTTTTGCTAAAATACTCTCCAGAGGCTATCCTACTATAAATCCTTAAAATATTATTCGAAATAAATGCCAAAAGAGCTACCCAGTTTAATATACGATACAAAAGTAAAAAAAAACAACCTCTCAATTAAGCCTAGTCGTCCCTAGCATCGCATTTTCAGCACATGCTTCGCTATGTGGTTAGTTTTTTTACCACACGCCTCGACCCGAGGCGTGCGTTGCATGGCTTTACGTGTACCGACAGAGAACAACTGGCCTATTTTAAAGATATAGTTGGTTTTTTTTTGTTGTACTTTTATTTTTTGTTGTACTTTTATCTTTTGTTTGTGCTCCTACTATACCTTAACGATGGTATTCATACGTCGTATCATATTCCTAAACATCTCTTCTTCTTTTGGTGTTAATTGTGTTATTAAACGTGCCATACGGCCAGTTTTTAAGTCTGGTACACGAAATGTATTACTTAATTCTTGATTCTCATCAATAATACCACTCCATGGGAATAAATGTAGGATACTGTACAGGTGTACCAACAGTAACAGCAACAATAAAAAAAAAAGAATTAACAATAGAGAATCACAACACATATTTTTCGTTTTTTTTTTAAATAATGTTTAAAATAAATGAAGGAAAAAAAACAGTAGAGCCACCAACTGACACAAAAAAAGCTAGCGTACAGCAATTGGACGAAATTGATCTAAATTAAATTGAATTAAATTAAAAAAAAAACAACTAAATGAAAACTCACTATTTTTTGGCCGAGTTAGTACTTTTAATTAATTGAATTAAAATTAAAATAAAAATTAAATTAAATAAAAGATTTATTTGTTTCTTGTTTTGTTTGTAATAATTATACAGGATGAGTTTAAAATAATTCATAATATTCTTAAGGAGACTATTTAGATACCTTTTTAGTCGTGTTTTTTCTTTGGGAGGGTTATCATTTTTGATTATAAGTCTAGATTTTGAGCCATTTTCATCATTAACCATCAAATTGTCAAAAAAAATTGAGATTTAAGTACATTTACTCAATTTTAAAACTGAATTCTTCACTTTTACAAGGGGAGGTCACGGCCTCAGAAATGAGTTCGGAACGAGCTTTTGCAGGCTTGTATTATACCTTTAGGTTAACAACATATTAAAAAAATAAAGCGCAATGGCCAGCCAATCTTGAGAAAATTGCGTTTAATAGTTTGAAGTTTTTTGCGTCCATGTAGTAGTATTAAGTTATTCGCTTAACTAATAATACTAAATGAACACAAAAAACTTTAAACTATTAAACGCAATTTTCTCAAGATTGGCTGGCCATTGCGCTTTATTCTTTTAATATGTTGTTAACCTAAAGGTATAATACAAGCACGCAAAAGCTCGTTTCAAACTTCATTTCCGAGACCGTGACCTCCCCTTGTTAGTCAAAATTTTGAAAAGTTTTGGTACTAAATGCTCATATTTTAGCAAAAATTTTGCTTAGGCATTGTGAAATAGATGCAAGCTATACACGTTTAATCAATTTCTGAGTTGAGTGCTCGTTTTTTTTGACAAGTTCAAGTCTTGAAATTGAGACGATTTAGGTCCGGTTTTTTTCCTGCTTAAGCTCCACTTAGTAAGGACCTTGTCTTAAATCGAGCTAACTAAGTTTCTACATATTTGAGCAGGACTCCTTCCATCTACAGGCCCTTGCACAAATGTTTAGGTCAATTTTAAGCAAGGTTTTGCTAAGGGGTCAGCTTAAGCAGGCGAAGGAAAACCCGGGCCTTAGTCACGTTTATCTAAATTATCAGCTTTTAGATGAATTTTGGATTTAAGTACTAAACAGGTGGTAATTTCAACCAATAATTGAGATATTTTGGTAATTAATTTAAGAGAATTTTGATATTTAATTTTGAAGAAAAAAAAATTGTAATAAATGTTTGAGCAGAATTTTAAATTTTTAACCCTAGGTGTTCGGACATTTTTGTTCTAAATCATCAATTTTTTAATACTATGAGGTTACTCTTTTTTGTGAGTCTCTCGCAACAAAGAATTCAACTTTTAGACAATTTTGGCTGAAATTTTTGTAAAAAAAAAGATTCAGATTTCAATTTTGATCTTAATTTTTAAAAATTTTATTTCAAAACTAACGTTTTTTAGCGAACTTTATTAATGAATCATCAAATATTAATCCAAGTCTTTGAAAAAATTCGTCTTAAATTGTTAGTTTTTATTGGATTTTGCCACAATCTTACTTAAGTCGTCTTTTTTGTTTTGAGCTAAACACTCGACTCTCAATCCAATTTTGGTCCTATTTTTTAAGCAATAAAGGCAGTTTTTTCAAGAGACGCTTCAAAACAAAGAGTACCCCCCGCCCATTAAAGATTTTTCAAATCGCCCACCAACTAATAGGAGTTCTATAGAAATTTGGTACATTTAGAGCGGCAATGTGATACTATTATTGAACTCATTCTTGATAAAACTCGTTTAATAAATTATGACTTTTAGAACTTGTTTCTTAATACAATATTTCGAAAATTAAAAAAAAACTCGATGAATATTATGCGTTACTTTTTAAACTCACCCTATAGATACAGGTTGGCAGATCTAACTATGGGTGATAGCCATTACTCTCTTAATTATATAAAGATTAATTGTTATAAGGGCTTGAAGGGGAACACCTAGACGCCCTTTTTAGATCTTTAGAATAGGAAAAAACTGTAGAAATTGTGAATATTAAGAACGCTCATTGCTACAAAATCCCCAATACCGAATTTCCACAGTCATAAACTTAAAAGATGCAATAAAATTTTGAAGGGAATACCCACAATTGTTTTGTAAATTTACTACTACTAATCCTTGACCCAAATTTTATAAAAGGTATTTTAATCTTAATATAAATAAGAGAGGAATCGGCAATATTTATTCGATTCGAAATTTTTTTTACAAATTTGTAGGGTAGTCCCTTAAGAATATTTTATCAAAATTAAAACCTCGTAGCTCATTTGGAAGTTGGTCAAAAAACGCTTGTTTCGAACAATGTTGCGGTTTTTACTAAGTAGTTATTCGCATAAAATGACTAAGAATGACTCAAATCCTCCCAAATTTTTCTCTAAAATGCAAAAGAGAAAAACGAAAAAAATCACCACAGGAAGGGTGTACGAGTCACTTTTGATCGTATTACATGCTTGGCAAGTTTTT